>CAXDIO010000113.1:0-126000 GCA_963989345.1 Clangula hyemalis | reverse complement strand
CTATGATTATGTTTTGATGATTATGTGATGATGCAGTGATCATGCTGCAACGCTGCTGTGATGATGCTGTGATTATGCTGTGGTGATGCTATGATTATGTTGTGATGATGCTGTGATGATGCTCTGATGCTGCTGTGATGCTGCTGTGATGCTGCTGTGATGATGCAGTGATGATGTTGCGATGGTGCCGTGATGATGCAGTGGTGACGCTGGGATGATGCTGTGATGATGCAGTGATGATGATGTGATGATGCAATGATTATGCAGTAATGGTGCTTTGATGATGCTGAGAAGATGCAGTGATTATGCAGTGATGATGCACTCATGACGCTGTGATGATTTTTTGATGATGCTCTGATGACGAAGTGATGATGTTGTAATGATGATGTGTTGATGCAGAGATGATGCTGTGATGCCGTTGTGATGATGCTGTTATGACGTTGTGACGATGCTCTGTTGATGCTGTGATGATGCAGTGATGACGCTGCGGTGATGCTGTGATGATGCTGTGATGATACAGTCATGATGTTACGATGACGCTGTGATGATGCTGTAATGATGTTGTGATGATGCTGTCGTTACGCTATGATGATTCTGTGATTATGTAGCTAAAATGCTGTGATGATGATGTGATGATGTAGTGATGATGCAGTGGTGATGCTCTGATGACGATGCAAAGATGCTGTGATGATGCAGTAATGATGCTGTGATGATGCTGTGATTATGCTGAGATTATGCTCAGATTATGCTCTGATGATGCAGTGATGGTACAGTGATGACTCAGTGAGGAGTCAGTGATGATGATGTGATTATGATGCGGAGATGCTGTGATCATGCAGTAAGGATGCAATGATGATGCTGTGATGACACTGTGATTATGTTGTGTTGATACTTGTAATGATGTTTTGATGACGATGTGATGATGCTGTGATGATGCAGTGATTATGCAGTGATGATGCTGTGATGATGTGGTGATGATGCAGTGATTATGCAGTGATGATGCTGTGATGATATTGTGATGATGATATGAAGATGCTATGATGATTCAGTGATGATTCTGTGATGATGCATTTACGATACTGTGATGACACTGTGATGATGTTGTTATGATGGTGTGATGATGCTGTGATGATATTTTGATGATACTGTGACAATGATGTGATGATGCAGCAATGATGCAGTGTTGATGATGTGATGATGCGGTGATGATGCAGTGATTATGCAGTGATGATACTGTGATGATGCATTGGTGGTGCTGTGATGATGCTTGGATGATGCTTGGATGATTCAGTGATGATTCTGTGATGACACTGTGATGATGTGATGATGCAGTGAATATACTGTGATGACACTATGATGATGCAGTGATTATGCAGAAATGATTCTGTGATGATGCTGAGATGATGTTGTTATGATGCAGTGATGATGCTTTGATGACGCTGTCGTGATGGTGAGATGACGCTGTCGTGATGCTTTGATGATGCTGTGATGACACTGTGATGATGTAGTGATGATACTGTGATGACGCTGTGAAAATGCAATGATTATGCAGAAATGATTCTGTGATGATGCTGAGATGATGCTGTGATGATGCAGTGAGTAAGCAGTGATGATGCAGTAATGATGCCATGATGATGCTGAGATGATGCTGTGATGTTGCAGTGATGGTGCAGTGATGATTCAGTGAGGACACTGTGATGATGCTGTGATTACAATCTGATGACGTAGTGATGATGCTGTGATGACCTTATGATGATGCTGTGATGATTCTGTGATGATGCTGTGATTATGCTGCTATGATGCAGTCATGATGCAGTGATGATGCTGAGATGACACTGATGATGCTGTGATAATGATGTGATGATGCTGTGATGATGTATTGATGACAGTGAAGATGCTATAATGATGATGTGATGATGCAGTGATGATGCTGTGATAATGTTCTGATGATGAAGCTATGATGTTATGATGCAGTGATGACACTGTCATGACGCTGTGATGATGCAGTGAGTAAGCAGTAATGATGCTGTGATGATGCTGAGATGATGATGTGATGATGCAGTGGTGATGCTCTGATGACGATGCAAAGATGCTGTGATGATGCAGTAATGATGCTGTGATGATTCTGTGATGATTTGGTGATGATGCTGTGATGACAGTTTGATGACGTTGTTATGATGCTGTGATGACACTGAAAACGTTGTGATGATGATGTGATAATGCTGTGATGATGGAGTGATGATGTATTTATGACATTGTGATTATGCCGAGATGATGCTTTGATGATGCAGATATGATGCTGTGATGATGATGCACTCATGATGCAGTGAGGATGCAGTGATGATGCTGTGATGATGCTCTGATGATGACGAAGTGATGATGCTGTGATGATGTAGTGATGATGCAGTGATGTGTAGTGATGACGCTGTGATGATATTGTGATGATGATGTGATGATGCTGTGATTATGCGGAGATTATGCAGTGATTATGCAGTGATGATGCTGTCATGACAGTGTGATGATGCTGTGATGATGCTGCGATGTTGCTGTGAGGATGCTGTGATGATGCAGTGATTCTGAAGTAATGATGTTGTGATGGTGCTGTGATGATGCAGTGATGATGCAGTGATGATGCAGTGATGATGTTGCGATGGTGCCGTGATGATGCAGTGGTGACGCTGGGATGATGCTGTGATGATGCAGTGATGATGATGTGATGATGCAATGATTATGCAGTAATGGTGCTTTGATGATGCTGAGAAGATGCAGTGATTATGCAGTGATGATGCACTCATGACGCTGTGATGATTTTTTGATGATGCTCTGATGACGAAGTGATGATGTTGTAATGATGATGTGTTGATGCAGAGATGATGCTGTGATGCCGTTGTGATGATGCTGTTATGACGTTGTGACGATGCTCTGTTGATGCTGTGATGATGCAGTGATGACGCTGCGGTGATGCTGTGATGATGCTGTGATGATACAGTCATGATGTTACGATGACGCTGTGATGATGCTGTAATGATGTTGTGATGATGCTGTCGTTACGCTATGATGATTCTGTGATTATGTAGCTAAAATGCTGTGATGATGATGTGATGATGTAGTGATGATGCAGTGGTGATGCTCTGATGACGATGCAAAGATGCTGTGATGATGCAGTAATGATGCTGTGATGATGCTGTGATTATGCTGAGATTATGCTCAGATTATGCTCTGATGATGCAGTGATGGTACAGTGATGACTCAGTGAGGAGTCAGTGATGATGATGTGATTATGATGCGGAGATGCTGTGATCATGCAGTAAGGATGCAATGATGATGCTGTGATGACACTGTGATTATGTTGTGTTGATACTTGTAATGATGTTTTGATGACGATGTGATGATGCTGTGATGATGCAGTGATTATGCAGTGATGATGCTGTGATGATGTGGTGATGATGCAGTGATTATGCAGTGATGATGCTGTGATGATGCAGTGATGATGCTGTGATGATATTGTGATGATGATATGAAGATGCTATGATGATTCAGTGATGATTCTGTGATGATGCATTTACGATACTGTGATGACACTGTGATGATGTTGTTATGATGGTGTGATGATGCTGTGATGATATTTTGATGATACTGTGACAATGATGTGATGATGCAGCAATGATGCAGTGTTGATGATGTGATGATGCGGTGATGATGCAGTGATTATGCAGTGATGATACTGTGATGATGCATTGGTGGTGCTGTGATGATGCTTGGATGATGCTTGGATGATTCAGTGATGATTCTGTGATGACACTGTGATGATGTGATGATGCAGTGAATATACTGTGATGACACTATGATGATGCAGTGATTATGCAGAAATGATTCTGTGATGATGCTGAGATGATGTTGTTATGATGCAGTGATGATGCTTTGATGACGCTGTCGTGATGGTGAGATGACGCTGTCGTGATGCTTTGATGATGCTGTGATGACACTGTGATGATGCAGTGATGATACTGTGATGACGCTGTGAAAATGCAATGATTATGCAGAAATGATTCTGTGATGATGCTGAGATGATGCTGTGATGATGCAGTGAGTAAGCAGTGATGATGCAGTAATGATGCCATGATGATGCTGAGATGATGCTGTGATGTTGCAGTGATGGTGCAGTGATGATTCAGTGAGGACACTGTGATGATGCTGTGATTACAATCTGATGACGTAGTGATGATGCTGTGATGACCTTATGATGATGCTGTGATGATTCTGTGATGATGCTGTGATTATGCTGCTATGATGCAGTCATGATGCAGCGATGATGCTGAGATGACACTGATGATGCTGTGATAATGATGTGATGATGCTGTGATGATGTATTGATGACAGTGAAGATGCTATAATGATGATGTGATGATGCAGTGATGATGCTGTGATAATGTTCTGATGATGAAGCTATGATGTTATGATGCAGTGATGACACTGTCATGACGCTGTGATGATGCAGTGAGTAAGCAGTAATGATGCTGTGATGATGCTGAGATGATGATGTGATGATGCAGTGGTGATGCTCTGATGACGATGCAAAGATGCTGTGATGATGCAGTAATGATGCTGTGATGATTCTGTGATGATTTGGTGATGATGCTGTGATGACAGTTTGATGACGTTGTTATGATGCTGTGATGACACTGAAAACGTTGTGATGATGATGTGATAATGCTGTGATGATGGAGTGATGATGTATTTATGACATTGTGATTATGCCGAGATGATGCTTTGATGATGCAGTTATGATGCTGTGATGATGCTGTGATGATGCTCTGATGATGACGAAGTGATGATGCTGTGATGATGTAGTGATGACGCTGTGATGATATTGTGATGATGATGTGATGATGCTGTGATTATGCGGAGATTATGCAGTGATTATGCAGTGATGATGCTGTCATGACAGTGTGATGATGCTGTGATGATGCTGCGATGTTGCTGTGAGGATGCTGTGATGATGCAGTGATTCTGAAGTAATGATGCTGTGATGGTGCTGTGATGATGCAGTGATGATGCAGTGATGATGCAGTGATGATATGATGATGCAGTGATTATGCTGTAATAATTCTGTGACTATACTGAGATGATGCTGTAATGATGCATTGATGACGCTGTGATGACGCTGTGTTGATGCTGTGAGGATGCTGTGATGATGCAGTGATTATGCAGTGATGATGCTGACATGAAACTGATGATGTTGTGATGATGATGTGATGATGTTATGATGATGCAGTGAGTAAGCAGTAATGATGCTGAGATGATGATGTGATGATGCTGTGATGATGCTCTGATGATGCTGTGATGACGCAGTGATGATTCTGTGATGATGCAGTGATGATGTAGTGATGATGCTGTGATGATACTGTGATTATGCTGTGATGATGCTGTGATGATGCTCTGATGATGCTGTGATTACGCAGTGATGATTCTGTGATGATGCAGTGATGATGCTGTGATGACGCAGTGATGATTCTGTGATGATGCAGTGATGATGCTGTCATGACACTGTGATGATGATGCGATGATGCTGTGATGATGCTGCGATGTTGCTGTGAGGATGCTGTGATGATGCAGTGATTCTGCAGTAATGATGCTGTGATGATGCTGTGATGATGCAGTGATGACTCTGTGATGACTATGCGATGATGATGTGATGATGCTGTGATTATGCAGCTATGATGCTGTGATGATGCAGTGATTCTGCAGTAATGATGCTGTGATGGTGCTGTGATGATGCAGTGATGATGCAGTGATGACGATATGATGATGCTGTGATGATGCAGTGATTATGCAGTGATGATGCTGTGATGACTCTGTGATGATGTTGTGATGATGCTGTGATGATGCTCTGATGATGCTGTGATGATGCAGTGATGATGCTGTGATGATGCAGTGATGATGCATTGATGATGTAGTGATGACGCTGTGATGATACTGTGATTATGCTGAGATGATGCTGTGATGATGTGATGATGCAGTGATGATTCACTGAGTAAGAAGTGATTATGTAGTGATGACGCTCTGATGACGCAGTGATGATGTTGTGATGATGCTGTGATGACACTGTAATGACGCTGTCGTGATACTGTGATGACGTAGTCATGGTGTTGTAATGATGCTGTTATGACACTGTGATTATGCAGTGATGATGCTATGATGATGCTGTGATGATACAGTGATGACAATTTGATGATGTAGTGATGATGCTGTGATGACTCTATGATTATGCAGCTATGATGCTATGATGATGATGTGAGGATGAAGTGATTATGCATTTTTGATGCTGTGATGACGCTGTCATGATGCTGTGATGAAGCTGCGATGATGCAGTGATTATGCAGTTAGGACGCTTTGATGACACTGTGATGATGCATTTATGACACTGTAATGATGCTGTGATGATGTTGTGATGATGCAGTGAATAAGCAGTAATGATACTGTGATGATGCTGAGATGATGCTGTGATAACGCAGTGATGATGCTGTGATGACGCTTTGATGATGTTGTGATTATGATGTGATGCAGTGATGATTTTTTGATGATGCAGTTTAGATGCAGTGACGATGCAGTTATGACGCTGTGATGACGCGGTGATGATGCTGTGATGATGCTTTGATGATTTTGTTATGTTGTTGTGATGATGCAGTTATGATGATATGACGATGCTGTAACGATGCCGTGATGATGCAGTGATGATGCTGTGATTATTCAGTGATGATGCAGTGATGATGCTGTGATGATGCTGTGATGATGCAGTAATGATGCTGTGATGATGCATGATGATGCTACGATGATGTTGTGATGACGCTGTGATGATGATGTGATGATGCTGCAATGATGCTGTGATGATTCTGTGATGATGTTGTGATGATGCTGTGATGGCGCTGCGATAACACAGTGATGATGTGGTGATGCAGTAATGATGCTGTGACGACGCACTGATTCTGCTCTGATGATGCTGTAATGATGCAGTCATGATGCAATAATGATGATGCTGTGATGATGCAGTGATAATGTTGTTATGACGCTGTGATGAAGCTGTGATAATATTATGATGATGCTATGATGACATAGCGATGATGCTGTGAAGATTCTTTGATGACGATGTGATGACGATGTGATGATGCTCTGATGATGCTGTTATGACGCTGTGATGATGCTGTGATGGTTCTTTGATGATGCAGTGTTTATGCAGTTATGACGCTGTGATGACGCTGTGATGATGCTTTGATCATGCTGTTATGATGCAGTTATTATGACGCCATGATGTTGTGACAATGCAGTGATGATGCGGTGATGACGCTGTGATGATGCAGTGATGATGCAGTAATGACGCTGTGATGATTTTGTGATGATGCTCTGATGACGCAGTGATGATGCTGTGATGATGTAGTGATGATGCTGTGAAGACGCTGTGATGAGTCTCTGATGATGCTGAGATGACGCTGTGATGATGCAGTGATGACGCTGTGATGACACTATCGTGATTCTGTGATGATGATGTGATGATGCAGTAATGATGCTGTGATGATGCACTGATGATACTGTGATGACGTTGTGATAATGCAATGATTAGGCAGTAATGATGCTGTGATGATGCTGAGATGACACTGTGATGATGCAGTAATGGTGCAGTGATGATGCAGTTATGACACCGTGATAATGCTGTGATGCCGCAGTGAGTAAACAGTAATGATTCTGTGATGATGCAGTGATGATGATGTGATGATGCTGCGATGATGCTTTGATGATGCTGTGATGCTGCAGTGATGAAGCTGTGATGATTTTGTGATGATGCAGTTTAGATGCAGTGACGATGCAGTTATGACGCTGTGATGACGCGGTGATGATGCTGTGACGATGCTTTGATGGTTTTGTTATGTTGTTGTGATGATGCAGTTATGATGATATGACGATGCTGTAACGATGCCGTGATGATGCTGTGATGATGCTGTGATGATGCAGTGATGACGCTGCGGTGATGCTGTGATGATGCTGTGATGATACAGTCATGATGTTACGATGACGCTGTGATGATGCTGTAATGATGTTGTGATGATGCTGTCGTTACGCTATGATGATTCTGTGATTAAGTAGCTAAAATGCTGTGATGATGATGTGATGATGTAGTGATGATGCAGTGGTGATGCTCTGATGACGATGCAAAGATGCTGTGATGATGCAGTAATGATGCTGTGATGATTCTGTGATGATGCTGTGATTATGCTGAGATTATGCTCAGATTATGCTCTGATGATGCAGTGATGGTACAGTGATGATTCAGTGAGGAGTCAGTGATGATGATGTGATTACGATGCGGAGATGCTGTGATCATGCAGTACGGATGCAATGATGATGCTGTGATGACACTGTGATTATGTTGTGTTGATACTTGTAATGATGTTTTGATGACGATGTGATGATGCTGTGATGATGCAGTGATTATGCAGTGATGATGCTGTGATGATGTGGTGATGATGCAGTGATTATGCAGTGATGATGCTGTGATGATGCAGTGATGATGCTGTGATGATATTGTGATGATGATATGAAGATGCTATGATGATTCAGTGATGATTCTGTGATGATGCATTTACGATACTGTGATGACACTGTGATGATGTTGTTATGATGGTGTGATGATGCTGTGATGATATTTTGATGATACTGTGACAATGATGTGATGATGCAGCAATGATGCAGTGTTGATGATGTGATGATGCGGTGATGATGCAGTGATTATGCAGTGATGATACTGTGATGATGCATTGGTGGTGCTGTGATGATGCTTGGATGATGCTTGGATGATTCAGTGATGATTCTGTGATGACACTGTGATGATGTGATGATGCAGTGAATATACTGTGATGACACTATGATGATGCAGTGATTATGCAGAAATGATTCTGTGATGATGCTGAGATGATGTTGTTATGATGCAGTGATGATTCTTTGATGACGCTGTCGTGATGGTGAGATGACGCTGTCGTGATGCTTTGATGATGCTGTGATGACACTGTGATGATGCAGTGATGATACTGTGATGACGCTGTGAAAATGCAATGATTATGCAGAAATGATTCTGTGATGATGCTGAGATGATGCTGTGATGATGCAGTGAGTAAGCAGTGATGATGCAGTAATGATGCCATGATGATGCTGAGATGATGCTGTGATGGTGCAGTGATGATTCAGTGAGGACACTGTGATGATGCTGTGATTACAATCTGATGACGTAGTGATGATGCTGTGATGACCTTATGATGATGCTGTGATGATTCTGTGATGATGCTGTGATTATGCTGCTATGATGCAGTCATGATGCAGCGATGATGCTGAGATGACACTGATGATGCTGTGATAATGATGTGATGATGCTGTGATGATGTATTGATGACAGTGAAGATGCTATAATGATGATGTGATGATGCAGTGATGATGCTGTGATAATGTTCTGATGATGAAGCTATGATGTTATGATGCAGTGATGACACTGTCATGACGCTGTGATGATGCAGTGAGTAAGCAGTAATGATGCTGTGATGATGCTGAGATGATGATGTGATGATGCAGTGGTGATGCTCTGATGACGATGCAAAGATGCTGTGATGATGCAGTAATGATGCTGTGATGATTCTGTGATGATTTGGTGATGATGCTGTGATGACAGTTTGATGACGTTGTTATGATGCTGTGATGACACTGAAAACGTTGTGATGATGATGTGATAATGCTGTGATGATGGAGTGATGATGTATTTATGACATTGTGATTATGCCGAGATGATGCTTTGATGATGCAGATATGATGCTGTGATGATGCTGTGATGATGCTCTGATGATGACGAAGTGATGATGCTGTGATGATGTAGTGATGACGCTGTGATGATATTGTGATGATGATGTGATGATGCTGTGATTATGCGGAGATTATGCAGTGATTATGCAGTGATGATGCTGTCATGACAGTGTGATGATGCTGTGATGATGCTGCGATGTTGCTGTGAGGATGCTGTGATGATGCAGTGATTCTGAAGTAATGATGCTGTGATGGTGCTGTGATGATGCAGTGATGATGCAGTGATGATGCAGTGATGATATGATGATGCAGTGATTATGCTGTAATAATTCTGTGACTATACTGAGATGATGCTGTAATGATGCATTGATGACGCTGTGATGACGCTGTGTTGATGCTGTGAGGATGCTGTGATGATGCAGTGATTATGCAGTGATGATGCTGACATGAAACTGATGATGTTGTGATGATGATGTGATGATGCTATGATGATGCAGTGAGTAAGCAGTAATGATGCTGAGATGATGATGTGATGATGCTGTGATGATGCTCTGATGATGCTGTGATGACGCAGTGATGATTCTGTGATGATGCAGTGATGATGTAGTGATGATGCTGTGATGATACTGTGATTATGCTGTGATGATGCTGTGATGATGCTCTGATGATGCTGTGATTACGCAGTGATGATTCTGTGATGATGCAGTGATGATGCTGTGATGACGCAGTGATGATTCTGTGATGATGCAGTGATGATGCTGTCATGACACTGTGATGATGATGCGATGATGCTGTGATGATGCTGCGATGTTGCTGTGAGGATGCTGTGATGATGCAGTGATTCTGCAGTAATGATGCTGTGATGATGCTGTGATGATGCAGTGATGACTCTGTGATGAATATGCGATGATGATGTGATGATGTTGTGATGATGCTGTGATGATGCTCTGATGATGCTGTGATGATGCAGTGATGATGCTGTGATGATGCAGTGATGATGCAGTGATGAAGGCTGGGCGCTCTTTAAGAGGGAAATCTTAATGGCGCAGGAGCGGTCTGTCCCCATGTGCCCAAAGATGAGCCAGCGGGGAAGAAGACCAGCCTGGCTGAACAGAGGATTGTGGCTTGAGCTTAGGAGAAAAAAGAGGGTTTATAATCTTTGGAAAAATGGGCAGGCCACTAGGGAGGACTATAAGGATGTAGCGAGGCTGTGTAGGGACAAAATTAGGAAGGCTAAAGCTCATCTGGAGCTCAATCTGGCTACTGCCGTTAAAGATAACAAAAAACGTTTTTATAAATACATTAACACAAAAAGGAGGACTAAGGAGAATCTCCATCCTTTACTGGATGCGGGGGGAAACTTAGTTACAAGAGATGAGGAAAAGGCGGAGGTGCTCAATGCCTTCTTCGCCTCAGTCTTTAGCGGCAGTACCGGTTGTTCTCTGGATACCCAGTACCCTGAGCTGGTGGAAGGGGATGGGGAGCAGGATGGGGCCCTCACTATCAACGAAGAACTGGTTGGTGACCTGCTACGGCACTTGGAGGTGCACAAATCGATGGGGCCGGATGGGATCCACCCAAGGGTACTGAGAGAACTGGCAGAGGAGCTGGCCAAGCCCCTGTCCATCATTTATCAGAAGTCCTGGCTATCGGGGGAGGTCCCAGCTGACTGGCGACTAGCAAATGTGACGCCCATCTACAAGAAGGGCCGGAGGGCAGACCCGGGAAACTACAGGCCTGTCAGTTTGACCTCAGTACCGGGGAAGCTCATGGAGCAGATCCTCTTGAGAGTCATCATGCAGCACTTGCAGGGCAAGCAGGCGATCAGGCCCAGCCAGCATGGGTTTATGGAAGGCAGATCCTGCTTGACGAACCTGATCTCCTTCTATGACAAAGTGACGCGCTGGGTAGATGAGGGAAAGGCTGTGGATGTGGTCTACCTTGACTTCAGCAAGGCATTTGACACCGTCTCCCACAGCATTCTCCTCAAGAAACTGTCTGCTCTTGACTTGGACTGGCGCACGCTTCGTTGGGTTAGAAACTGGCTGGATAGCCGGGCCCAAAGAGTCGTGGTAAATGGAGTCAAGTCCAGTTGGAGGCCAGTCACTAGTGGTGTCCCCCAGGGCTCGGTGCTGGGACCGGTCCTCTTTAATATCTTCATCAATGATCTGGACGAGGGCATTGAGTGCACCCTCAGTAAGTTTGCAGATGACACCAAGTTAGGTACGTGTGTCGATCTGCTCGAGGGTAGGAAAGCTCTGCAGGAGGATCTGGATAGGCTGCACCGATGGACTGAGGTCAACTGTATGAAGTTCAATAAGGCCAAGTGCCGGGTCCTGCACCTGGGGCGCAACAACCCCAAGCAGAGCTACAGGCTGGGAGATGAGTGGTTGGAGAGCTGCCAGGCAGAGAAGGACCTGGGAGTGATGGTGGACAGTCGGCTGGATATGAGCCAGCAGTGTGCTCAGGTGGCCAAGAAGGCCAACGGCATCCTGGCTTGTATCAGAAACAGTGTGGCCAGCAGGGCTAGGGAGGTGATCGTCCCCCTGTACTCGGCTCTGGTGAGGCCGCACCTCGAGTACTGTGTTCAGTTTTGGGCCCCTCGCTACAAGAAGGACATCGAGGTGCTTGAGCGGGTCCAGAGGAGGGCGACGAAGCTGGTGAGGGGCCTGGAGAACAAGTCCTACGAGGAGCGGCTGAGGGAGCTGGGCTTGTTCAGCCTGGAGAAGAGGAGGCTCAGGGGCGACCTTATTGCTCTTTACAGGTACCTTAAAGGTGGCTGTAGTGAGGTGGGGGTTGGCCTGTTCTCCCACGTGCCCGGTGACAGAACGAGGGGGAATGGGCTAAAGTTGCGCCAGGGGAGTTTTAGGTTAGATGTTAGGAAAAACTTCTTTACTGAAAGGGTTGTTAGGTACTGGAACAGGCTGCCCAGGGAGGTGGTGGAGTCACCATCCCTGGAAGTCTTTAAAAGACGTTTAGATGTAGAGCTTAGGGATATGGTTTAGTGGGGACTGTTAGCGTTAGGTCAAAGGTTGGACTCGATGATCTTGAGGTCTCTTCCAACCTAGAAATTCTGTGTGATTCTGTGATTCTGTGATATGATGCAGTGATGACGATATGATGATGCTGTGATTATGCAGTGATTATGCTGTGACTATACTGAGATGATGCTGTAATGATGCATTGTTGACGTTGTGATGACGCTGTATTGATGCTGTGAGGATGCTGTGATGATGCAGTGATTATGCAGTGATGATGCTGTGATGACTCTGTGATGATGTTGTGATGATGCTGTGATGATGCTCTGATGATGCTGTGATGATGCAGTGATGATGCTGTGATGATGCAGTGATGATGCATTGATGATGTA
The DNA here is from genome assembly GCA_963989345.1 of Clangula hyemalis. Next base: position 112,790 of record CAXDIO010000113.1, on the reverse strand, counting down.
GTGATGACGCTGTGATGATACTGTGATTATGCTGAGATGATGCTGTGATGATGTGATGATGCAGTGATGATTCACTGAGTAAGAAGTGATTATGTAGTGATGACGCTCTGATGACGCAGTGATGATGTTGTGATGATGTTGTGATAATGCAGTGATGATGCTGTGATGACACTGTAATGACGCTGTCGTGATGCTGTGATGACGTAGTCATGGTGTTGTAATGATGCTGTTATGACACTGTGATTATGCAGTGATGATGCTATGATGATGCTGTGATGATACAGTGATGACAATTTGATGATGTAGTGATGATGCTGTGATGACTCTATGATTATGCAGCTATGATGCTATGATGATGATGTGAGGATGAAGTGATTATGCATTTTTGATGCTGTGATGACGCTGTCATGATGCTGTGATGAAGCTGCGATGATGCAGTGATTATGCAGTTAGGACGCTTTGATGACACTGTGATGATGCATTTATGACACTGTAATGATGCTGTGATGATGTTGTGATGATGCAGTGAATAAGCAGTAATGATACTGTGATGATGCTGAGATGATGCTGTGATAACGCAGTGATGATGCTGTGATGACGCTTTGATGATGTTGTGATTATGATGTGATGCAGTGATGATTTTTTGATGATGCAGTTTAGATGCAGTGACGATGCAGTGACGATGCAGTTATGACGCGGTGATGATGCTGTGATGATGCTTTGATGATTTTGTTATGTTGTTGTGATGATGCAGTTATGATGATATGACGATGCTGTAACGATGCCGTGATGATGCAGTGATGATGCTGTGATTATTCAGTGATGATGCTGTGATGATGCTGTGATGATGCAGTAATGATGCTGTGATGATGCATGATGATGCTACGATGATGTTGTGATGACGCTGTGATGATGATGTGATGATGCTGCAATGATGCTGTGATGATTCTATGATGATGTTGTGATGATGCTGTGATGGCGCTGCGATAACACAGTGATGATGTGGTGATGCAGTAATGATGCTGTGACGACGCACTGATTCTGCTCTGATGATGCTGTAATGATGCAGTCATGATGCAATAATGATGATGCTGTGATGATGCAGTGATAATGTTGTTATGACGCTGTGATGAAGCTGTGATAATATTATGATGATGCTATGATGACATAGCGATGATGCTGTGAAGATTCTTTGATGACGATGTGATGACGATGTGATGATGCTCTGATGATGCTGTTATGACGCTGTGATGATGCTGTGATGGTTCTTTGATGATGCAGTGTTTATGCAGTTATGACGCTGTGATGACGCTGTGATGATGCTTTGATCATGCTGTTATGATGCAGTTATTATGACGCCATGATGTTGTGACAATGCAGTGATGATGCGGTGATGACGCTGTGATGATGCAGTGATGATGCAGTAATGACGCTGTGATGATTTTGTGATGATGCTCTGATGACGCAGTGATGATGCTGTGATGATGTAGTGATGATGCTGTGAAGACGCTCTCATGACACTGTCGTGAAGCTGTGATGATGATGTCGTGATGCTGTGATGACGCTGTGATAACGCTGTGATGACGCTGTGATGATGCTCTATTGATGCAGTGATGATGCAGTAATGACGCTGTGATGATTTTGTGATGATGCTCTGATGACGCAGTGATGATTCTGTGATGATGTAGTGATGATGCTGTGAAGACGCTCTCATGACACTGTCGTGAAGCTGTGATGATGATGTCGTGATGCTGTGATGACGCTGTGATAACGCTGTGATGACGCTGTGATGATGCTCTATTGATGCTGTGATGATGCAGTAATAACGCTGTGATGACGCTCTTATAATTTTGTGATGATGCTGTGATGATACTGTGGTGATGCAGTGATGATGCAGTGATGACGCTGTGATGAGTCTCTGATGATGCTGAGATGACGCTGTGATGATGCAGTGATGACGCTGTGATGACACTATCGTGATTCTGTGATGATGATGTGATGATGCAGTAATGATGCTGTGATGATGCACTGATGATACTGTGATGACGTTGTGATAATGCAATGATTAGGCAGTAATGATGCTGTGATGATGCTGAGATGACACTGTGATGATGCAGTAATGGTGCAGTGATGATGCAGTTATGACACCGTGATAATGCTGTGATGCCGCAGTGAGTAAACAGTAATGATTCTGTGATGATGCAGTGATGATGATGTGATGATGCTGCGATGATGCTTTGATGATGCTGTGATGCTGCAGTGATGAAGCTGTGATGATTTTGTGATGATGCAGTTTAGATGCAGTGACGATGCAGTTATGACGCTGTGATGACGCGGTGATGATGCTGTGACGATGCTTTGATGGTTTTGTTATGTTGTTGTGATGATGCAGTTATGATGATATGACGATGCTGTAACGATGCCGTGATGATGCTGTGATGATGCTGTGATGATGCAGTGATGACGCTGCGGTGATGCTGTGATGATGCTGTGATGATACAGTCATGATGTTACGATGACGCTGTGATGATGCTGTAATGATGTTGTGATGATGCTGTCGTTACGCTATGATGATTCTGTGATTAAGTAGCTAAAATGCTGTGATGATGATGTGATGATGTAGTGATGATGCAGTGGTGATGCTCTGATGACGATGCAAAGATGCTGTGATGATGCAGTAATGATGCTGTGATGATATTGTGATGATGATATGAAGATGCTATGATGATTCAGTGATGATTCTGTGATGATGCATTTACGATACTGTGATGACGCTGTGATGATGTTGTTATGATGGTGTGATGATGCTGTGATGATATTTTGATGATACTGTGACAATGATGTGATGATGCAGCAATGATGCAGTGTTGATGATGTGATGATGCGGTGATGATGCAGTGATTATGCAGTGATGATACTGTGATGATGCATTGGTGGTGCTGTGATGATGCTTGGATGATGCTTGGATGATTCAGTGATGATTCTGTGATGACACTGTGATGATGTGATGATGCAGTGAATATACTGTGATGACACTATGATGATGCAGTGATTATGCAGAAATGATTCTGTGATGATGCTGAGATGATGTTGTTATGATGCAGTGATGATGCTTTGATGACGCTGTCGTGATGGTGAGATGACGCTGTCGTGATGCTTTGATGATGCTGTGATGACACTGTGATGATGCAGTGATGATACTGTGATGACGCTGTGAAAATGCAATGATTATGCAGAAATGATTCTGTGATGATGCTGAGATGATGCTGTGATGATGCAGTGAGTAAGCAGTGATGATGCAGTAATGATGCCATGATGATGCTGAGATGATGCTGTGATGTTGCAGTGATGGTGCAGTGATGATTCAGTGAGGACACTGTGATGATGCTGTGATTACAATCTGATGACGTAGTGATGATGCTGTGATGACCTTATGATGATGCTGTGATGATTCTGTGATGATGCTGTGATTATGCTGCTATGATGCAGTCATGATGCAGCGATGATGCTGAGATGACACTGATGATGCTGTGATAATGATGTGATGATGCTGTGATGATGTATTGATGACAGTGAAGATGCTATAATGATGATGTGATGATGCAGTGATGATGCTGTGATAATGTTCTGATGATGAAGCTATGATGTTATGATGCAGTGATGACACTGTCATGACGCTGTGATGATGCAGTGAGTAAGCAGTAATGATGCTGTGATGATGCTGAGATGATGATGTGATGATGCAGTGGTGATGCTCTGATGACGATGCAAAGATGCTGTGATGATGCAGTAATGATGCTGTGATGATTCTGTGATGATTTGGTGATGATGCTGTGATGACAGTTTGATGACGTTGTTATGATGCTGTGATGACACTGAAAACGTTGTGATGATGATGTGATAATGCTGTGATGATGGAGTGATGATGTATTTATGACATTGTGATTATGCCGAGATGATGCTTTGATGATGCAGTTATGATGCTGTGATGATGATGCACTCATGATGCAGTGAGGATGCAGTGATGATGCTGTGATGATGCTCTGATGATGACGAAGTGATGATGCTGTGATGATGTAGTGATGATGCAGTGATGTGTAGTGATGACGCTGTGATGATATTGTGATGATGATGTGATGATGCTGTGATTATGCGGAGATTATGCAGTGATTATGCAGTGATGATGCTGTCATGACAGTGTGATGATGCTGTGATGATGCTGCGATGTTGCTGTGAGGATGCTGTGATGATGCAGTGATTCTGAAGTAATGATGCTGTGATGGTGCTGTGATGATGCAGTGATGATGCAGTGATGATGCAGTGATGATATGATGATGCAGTGATTATGCTGTAATAATTCTGTGACTATACTGAGATGATGCTGTAATGATGCATTGATGACGCTGTGATGACGCTGTGTTGATGCTGTGAGGATGCTGTGATGATGCAGTGATTATGCAGTGATGATGCTGACATGAAACTGATGATGTTGTGATGATGATGTGATGATGCTATGATGATGCAGTGAGTAAGCAGTAATGATGCTGAGATGATGATGTGATGATGCTGTGATGATGCTCTGATGATGCTGTGATGATGCTCTGATGATGCTGTGATGACGCAGTGATGATGCTGAGATGATGCAGTGATGATGTAGTGATGACGCTGTGATGATACTGTGATTATGGTGTGATGATGCTGTGATTATGCGGTGATTATGCAGTGATGATGCTGTCATTACACTGTGATGATGTTGTGATGATGATGCGATGATGCTGTGATGATGCTGCGATGTTGCTGTGAGGATGCTGTGATGATGCAGTGATTCTGCAGTAATGATGCTGCGATGATGCTGTGATGATGCAGTGATGACGCTGTGATGACTATGCGATGATGATGTGATGATGCTGTGATTATGCAGCTATGATGCTGTGATGATGCAGTGATTCTGCAGTAATGATGCTGTGATTGTGCTGTGATGATGCAGTGATGATGCAGTGATGACGATATGATGATGCAGTGATTATGCAGTGATTATGCTGTGACTATACTGAGATGATGCTGTAATGATGCATTGTTGACGTTGTGATGACGCTGTATTGATGCTGTGAGGATGCTGTGATGATGCAGTGATTATGCAGTGATGATGCTGTGATGACTCTGTGATGATGTTGTGATGATGCTGTGATGATGCTCTGATGATGCTGTGATGATGCAGTGATGATGCTGTGATGATGCAGTGATGATGCATTGATGATGTAGTGATGACACTGTGATGATACTGTGGTTATGCTGAGATGATGCTGTGATGATGTGATGATGCAGTGATGATTCACTGAGTAAGAGGTGATTATGTAGTGATGACGCTCTGATGACGCAGTGATGATGTTGTGATGATGTTGTGATAATGCAGTGATGATGCTGTGATGACACTGTAATGACGCTGTCGTGATGCTGTGATGACGTAGTCATGGTGTTGTAATGATGCTGTTATGACACTGTGATTATGCAGTGATGATGCTATGATGATGCTGTGATGATACAGTGATGACAATTTGATGATGTAGTGATGATGCTGTGATGACTCTATGATTATGCAGCTATGATGCTATGATGATGATGTGAGGATGAAGTGATTATGCATTTTTGATGCTGTGATGACGCTGTCATGATGCTGTGATGAAGCTGCGATGATGCAGTGATTATGCAGTTAGGACGCTTTGATGACACTGTGATGATGCATTTATGACACTGTAATGACGCTGTGATGATGTTGTGATGATGCAGTGAATAAGCAGTAATGATACTGTGATGATGCTGAGATGATGCTGTGATAACGGAGTGATGATGCTGTGATGACGCTTTGATGATGTTGTGATTATGATGAGATGCAGTGATGATTTTTTGATGATGCAGTTTAGATGCAGTGACGATGCAGTTATGACGCTGTGATGACGCGGTGATGATGCTGTGATGATGCTTTGATGATTTTGTTATGTTGTTGTGATGATGCAGTTATGATGATATGACGATGCTGTAACGATGCCGTGATGATGCAGTGATGATGCTGTGATTATTCAGTGATGATGCAGTGATGATGCTGTGATGATGCTGTGATGATGCAGTAATGATGCTGTGATGATGCATGATGATGCTACGATGATGTTGTGATGACGCTGTGATGATGATGTGATGATGCTGCAATGATGCTGTGATGATTCTGTGATGATGTTGTGATGATGCTGTGATGGCGCTGCGATAACACAGTGATGATGTGGTGATGCAGTAATGATGCTGTGATGACGCACTGATTCTGCTGTGATGATGCAGTGATGATGTTGTTATGACGCTGTGATGAAGCTGTGATAATATTATGATGATGCTATGATGACATAGCTATGATGCTGTGAAGATTCTTTGATGACGATGTGATGACGATGTGATGATGCTCTGATGATGCTGTTATGACGCTGTGATGATGCTGTGATGGTTCTTTGATGATGCAGTGTTTATGCAGTTATGACGCTGTGATGACGCTGTGATGATGCTTTGATCATGCTGTTATGATGCAGTTATTATGACGCCATGATGTTGTGACAATGCAGTGATGATGCGGTGATGACGCTGTGATGATGCAGTGATGATGCAGTAATGACGCTGTGATGATTTTGTGATGATGCTCTGATGACGCAGTGATGATGCTGTGATGATGTAGTGATGATGCTGTGAAGACGCTCTCATGACACTGTCGTGACGCTGTGATGATGATGTCGTGATGCTGTGATGACGCTGTGATAACGCTGTGATGACGCTGTGATGATGCTCTATTGATGCTGTGATGATGCAGTAATAACGCTGTGATGACGCTCTTATAATTTTGTGATGATGCTGTGATGATACTGTGGTGATGCAGTGATGATGCAGTGATGACGCTGTGATGAGTCTCTGATGATGCTGAGATGACGCTGTGATGATGCAGTGATGACGCTGTGATGACACTATTGTGATTCTGTGATGATGATGTGATGATGCAGTAATGATGCTGTGATGATGATGATGATGCACCAGGGGTGGTGCCCCGCTAGACCTTCTCTTCACAAACAGAGAAGGACTGGTGGAGGATGTGGTTGTCGGGAGCTGTCTTGGTCAGAGTGACCACGAAATGGTGGAGTTCACTATTCTTGGCGAGGCCAGGAAGGGGACCAGTAAAACGGCTCTATTGGACTTTCGGAGGGCTGACTTTGGGCTGCTCAGGACACTAGTTAGTAGAGTTCCTTGGGAGGTGGTTCTGAATGGCAGAGGAGTCCAGGAAGGCTGGGCGCTCTTTAAGAGGGAAATCTTAATGGCGCAGGAGCGGTCTGTCCCCATGTGCCCAAAGATGAGCCAGCGGGGAAGAAGACCAGCCTGGCTGAACAGAGGATTGTGGCTTGAGCTTAGGAGAAAAAAGAGGGTTTATAATCTTTGGAAAAGTGGGCAGGCCACTAGGGAGGACTATAAGGATGTAGCGAGGCTGTGTAGGGACAAAATTAGGAAGGCTAAAGCTCATCTGGAGCTCAATCTGGCTACTGCCGTTAAAGATAACAAAAAACGTTTTTATAAATACATTAACACAAAAAGGAGGACTAAGGAGAATCTCCATCCTTTACTGGATGCGGGGGGAAACTTAGTTACAAGAGATGAGGAAAAGGCGGAGGTGCTCAATGCCTTCTTCGCCTCAGTCTTTAGCGGCAGTACCGGTTGTTCTCTGGATACCCAGTACCCTGAGCTGGTGGAAGGGGATGGGGAGCAGGATGGGGCCCTCACTATCAACGAAGAACTGGTTGGTGACCTGCTACGGCACTTGGAGGTGCACAAATCGATGGGGCCGGATGGGATCCACCCAAGGGTACTGAGAGAACTGGCAGAGGAGCTGGCCAAGCCCCTGTCCATCATTTATCAGAAGTCCTGGCTATCGGGGGAGGTCCCAGCTGACTGGCGACTAGCAAATGTGACGCCCATCTACAAGAAGGGCCGGAGGGCAGACCCGGGAAACTACAGGCCTGTCAGTTTGACCTCAGTACCGGGGAAGCTCATGGAGCAGATCCTCTTGAGAGTCATCATGCAGCACTTGCAGGGCAAGCAGGCGATCAGGCCCAGCCAGCATGGGTTTATGGAAGGCAGATCCTGCTTGACGAACCTGATCTCCTTCTATGACAAAGTGACGCGCTGGGTGGATGAGGGAAAGGCTGTGGATGTGGTCTACCTTGACTTCAGCAAGGCATTTGACACCGTCTCCCACAGCATTCTCCTCAAGAAACTGTCTGCTCTTGACTTGGACTGGCGCACGCTTCGTTGGGTTAGAAACTGGCTGGTTAGCCGGGCCCAAAGAGTCCTGGTAAATGGAGTCAAGTCCAGTTGGAGGCCAGTCACTAGTGGTGTCCCCCAGGGCTCGGTGCTGGGGCCGGTCCTCTTTAATATCTTCATCAATGATCTGGACGAGGGCATTGAGTGCACCCTCAGTAAGTTTGCAGATGACACCAAGTTAGGTACGTGTGTCGATCTGCTCGAGGGTAGGAAAGCTCTGCAGGAGGATCTGGATAGGCTGCACCGATGGGCTGAAGTCAACTGTATGAAGTTCAACAAGGCCAAGTGCCGGGTCCTGCACCTGGGGCGCAACAACCCCAAGCAGAGCTACAGGCTGGGAGATGAGTGGTTGGAGAGCTGCCAGGCAGAGAAGGACCTGGGAGTGATGGTGGACAGTCGGCTGGATATGAGCCAGCAGTGTGCTCAGGTGGCCAAGAAGGCCAACGGCATCCTGGCTTGTATCAGAAACAGTGTGGCCAGCAGGGCTAGGGAGGTGATCGTCCCCCTGTACTCGGCTCTGGTGAGGCCGCACCTCGAGTACTGTGTTCAGTTTTGGGCCCCTCGCTACAAGAAGGACATCGAGGTGCTTGAGCGGGTCCAGAGGAGGGCGACGAAGCTGTTGAGGGGCCTGGAGAACAAGTCCTACGAGGAGCGGCTGAGGGAGCTGGGCTTGTTCAGCCTGGAGAAGAGGAGGCTCAGGGGCGACCTTATTGCTCTTTACAGGTACCTTAAAGGTGGCTGTAGTGAGGTGGGGGTTGGCCTGTTCTCCCACGTGCCCGGTGACAGAACGAGGGGGAATGGGCTAAAGTTGTGCCAGGGGAGTTTTAGGTTAGATGTTAGGAAAAACTTCTTTACTGAAAGGGTTGTTAGGTACTGGAACAGGCTGCCCAGGGAGGTGGTGGAGTCACCATCCCTGGAAGTCTTTAAAAGACGTTTAGATGTAGAGCTTAGGGATATGGTTTAGTGGGGACTGTTAGCGTTAGGTCAAAGGTTGGACTCGATGATCTTGAGGTCTCTTCCAACCTAGAAATTCTGTGATTCTGTGATTCTGTGTGATGATGCACTGATGATACTGTGATGACGTTGTGATAATGCAATGATTAGGCAGTAATGATGCTGTGATGATGCTGAGATGACACTGTGATGATGCAGTAACGGTGCAGTGATGATGCAGTTATGACACCGTGATAATGCTGTGATGCCGCAGTGAGTAAACAGTAATGATTCTGTGATGATGCAGTGATGATGATGTGATGATGCTGCGATGATGCTTTGATGATGCTGTGATGCTGCAGTGATGAAGCTGTGATGATTTTGTGATGATGCAGTTTAGATGCAGTGACGATGCAGTTATGACGCTGTGATGATGCGGTGATGATGCTGTGACGATGCTTTGATGGTTTTGTTATGTTGTTGTGATGATGCAGTTATGATGATATGACGATGCTGTAACGATGCCGTGATGATGCTGTGATGATGCTGTGATGATGCAGTGATGACGCTGCGGTGATGCTGTGATGATGCTGTGATGATACAGTCATGATGTTACGATGACGCTGTGATGATGCTGTAATGATGTTGTGATGATGCTGTCGTTACGCTATGATGATTCTGTGATTATGTAGCTAAAATGCTGTGATGATGATGTGATGATGTAGTGATGATGCAGTGGTGATGCTCTGATGACGATGCAAAGATGCTGTGATGATGCAGTAATGATGCTGTGATGATTCTGTGATGATGCTGTGATTATGCTGAGATTATGCTCAGATTATGCTCTGATGATGCAGTGATGGTACAGTGATGATTCAGTGAGGAGTCAGTGATGATGATGTGATTACGATGCGGAGATGCTGTGATCATGCAGTAAGGATGCAATGATGATGCTGTGATGACACTGTGATTATGTTGTGTTGATACTTGTAATGATGTTTTGATGACGATGTGATGATGCTGTGATGATGCAGTGATTATGCAGTGATGATGCTGTGATGATGTGGTGATGATGCAGTGATTATGCAGTGATGATGCTGTGATGATGCAGTGATGATGCTGTGATGACACTATGATGATGCAGTGATTATGCAGAAATGATTCTGTGATGATGCTGAGATGATGTTGTTATGATGCAGTGATGATGCTTTGATGACGCTGTCCTGATGGTGAGATGACGCTGTCGTGATGCTTTGATGATGCTGTGATGACACTGTGATGATGCAGTGATGATACTGTGATGATGATGTGATGATGCTGTGGTGATGCTCTGATGATGCTGTGATGACGCAGTGATGATTCTGTGATGATGCTGTGATGATGTAGTGATGATGCTGTGATGATGCTCTGATGATGCTGTGATGACGCAGTGATGATTCTGTGATGATGCTGTGATGATGTAGTGATGATGCTGTGATGATACTGTGATTATGCTGCGATGATGCTGTGATGATGCTCTGATGATGCTGTGATGACGCAGTGATGATTCTGTGATGATGCAGTGATGATGTAGTGATGACGCTGTGATGATACTGTGATTATGCTGTGATGATGCTCTGATGATGTGGTGATTATGCAGTGATGATGCTGTCATGACACTGTGATGATGATGCGATGATGCTGTGATGATATTGTGATGATGATATGAAGATGCTATGATGATTCAGTGATGATTCTGTGATGATGCATTTACGATACTGTGATGATGCTGTGATGATGTTGTTATGATGGTGTGATGATGCTGTGGTGATATTTTGATGATACTGTGATAATGATGTGATGATGCAGCAATGATGCAGTGTTGATGATGTGATGATGCGGTGATGATGCAGTGATTATGCAGTGATGATACTGTGATGATGCATTGGTGGTGCTGTGATGATGCTTGGATGATGCTTGGATGATTCAGTGATGATTCTGTGATGACACTGTGATGATGTGATGATGCAGTGAATATACTGTGATGACACTATGATGATGCAGTGATTATGCAGAAATGATTCTGTGATGATGCTGAGATGATGTTGTTATGATGCAGTGATGATGCTTTGATGACGCTGTCGTGATGGTGAGATGACGCTGTCGTGATGCTTTGATGATGCTGTGATGACACTGTGATGATGCAGTGATGATACTGTGATGACGCTGTGAAAATGCAATGATTATGCAGAAATGATTCTGTGATGATGCTGAGATGATGCTGTGATGATGCAGTGAGTAAGCAGTGATGATGCAGTAATGATGCCATGATGATGCTGAGATGATGCTGTGATGTTGCAGTGATGGTGCAGTGATGATTCAGTGAGGACACTGTGATGATGCTGTGATTACAATTTGATGACGTAGTGATGATGCTGTGATGACCTTATGATGATGCTGTGATGATTCTGTGATGATGCTGTGATTATGCTGCTGTGATGCAGTCATGATGCAGTGATGATGCTGAGATGACACTGATGATGCTGTGATGACCTTATGATGATGCTGTGATGATGTATTGATGACAGTGAAGATGCTATAATGATGATGTGATGATGCAGTGATGATGCTGTGATAATGTTCTGATGATGAAGCTATGATGTTATGATGCAGTGATGACACTGTCATGACGCTGTGATGATGCAGTGAGTAAGCAGTAATGATGCTGTGATGATGCTGAGATGATGATGTGATGATGCAGTGGTGATGCTCTGATGACGATGCAAAGATGCTGTGATGATGCAGTAATGATGCTGTGATGATTCTGTGATGATTTGGTGATGATGCTGTGATGACAGTTTGATGACGTTGTTATGATGCTGTGATGACACTGAAAACGTTGTGATGATGATGTGATAATGCTGTGATGATGGAGTGATGATGTATTTATGACATTGTGATTATGCCGAGATGATGCTTTGATGATGCAGTTATGATGCTGTGATGATGATGCACTCATGATGCAGTGAGGATGCAGTGATGATGCTGTGATGATGCTCTGATGATGACGAAGTGATGATGCTGTGATGATGTAGTGATGATGCAGTGATGTGTAGTGATGACGCTGTGATGATATTGTGATGATGCTGTGATGATGCTGTTATGTTGCTGTGAGGATGCTGTAATGATGCAGTGATTCTGAAGTAATGATGCTGTGATGGTGCTGTGATGATGCAGTGATGATGCAGTGATGATGCAGTGATGATATGATGATGCAGTGATTATGCTGTAATAATTCTGTGACTATACTGAGATGATGCTGTAATGATGCATTGATGACGCTGTGATGACGCTGTGTTGATGCTGTGAGGATGCTGTGATGATGCAGTGATTATGCAGTGATGATGCTGACATGAAACTGATGATGTTGTGATGATGATGTGATGATGCTCTGATGATGCAGTGAGTAAGCAGTAATGATGCTGAGATGATGATGTGATGATGCTGTGATGATGCTCTGATGATGCTGTGATGACGCAGTGATGATTCTGTGATGATGCTGTGATGATGTAGTGATGATGCTGTGATGATACTGTGATTATGCTGCGATGATGCTGTGATGATGCTCTGATGATGCTGTGATGACGCAGTGATGATTCTGTGATGATGCAGTGATGATGTAGTGATGACGCTGTGATGATACTGTGATTATGCTGTGATGATGCTCTGATGATGTGGTGATTATGCAGTGATGATGCTGTCATGACACTGTGATGATGATGCGATGATGCTGTGATGATATTGTGATGATGATATGAAGATGCTATGATGATTCAGTGATGATTCTGTGATGATGCATTTACGATACTGTGATGATGCTGTGATGATGTTGTTATGATGGTGTGATGATGCTGTGGTGATATTTTGATGATACTGTGATAATGATGTGATGATGCAGCAATGATGCAGTGTTGATGATGTGATGATGCGGTGATGATGCAGTGATTATGCAGTGATGATACTGTGATGATGCATTGGTGGTGCTGTGATGATGCTTGGATGATGCTTGGATGATTCAGTGATGATTCTGTGATGACACTGTGATGATGTGATGATGCAGTGAATATACTGTGATGACACTATGATGATGCAGTGATTATGCAGAAATGATTCTGTGATGATGCTGAGATGATGTTGTTATGATGCAGTGATGATGCTTTGATGACGCTGTCGTGATGGTGAGATGACGCTGTCGTGATGCTTTGATGATGCTGTGATGACACTGTGATGATGCAGTGATGATACTGTGATGACGCTGTGAAAATGCAATGATTATGCAGAAATGATTCTGTGATGATGCTGAGATGATGCTGTGATGATGCAGTGAGTAAGCAGTGATGATGCAGTAATGATGCCATGATGATGCTGAGATGATGCTGTGATGTTGCAGTGATGGTGCAGTGATGATTCAGTGAGGACACTGTGATGATGCTGTGATTACAATTTGATGACGTAGTGATGATGCTGTGATGACCTTATGATGATGCTGTGATGATTCTGTGATGATGCTGTGATTATGCTGCTGTGATGCAGTCATGATGCAGTGATGATGCTGAGATGACACTGATGATGCTGTGATGACCTTATGATGATGCTGTGATGATGTATTGATGACAGTGAAGATGCTATAATGATGATGTGATGATGCAGTGATGATGCTGTGATAATGTTCTGATGATGAAGCTATGATGTTATGATGCAGTGATGACACTGTCATGACGCTGTGATGATGCAGTGAGTAAGCAGTAATGATGCTGTGATGATGCTGAGATGATGATGTGATGATGCAGTGGTGATGCTCTGATGACGATGCAAAGATGCTGTGATGATGCAGTAATGATGCTGTGATGATTCTGTGATGATTTGGTGATGATGCTGTGATGACAGTTTGATGACGTTGTTATGATGCTGTGATGACACTGAAAACGTTGTGATGATGATGTGATAATGCTGTGATGATGGAGTGATGATGTATTTATGACATTGTGATTATGCCGAGATGATGCTTTGATGATGCAGTTATGATGCTGTGATGATGATGCACTCATGATGCAGTGAGGATGCAGTGATGATGCTGTGATGATGCTCTGATGATGACGAAGTGATGATGCTGTGATGATGTAGTGATGATGCAGTGATGTGTAGTGATGACGCTGTGATGATATTGTGATGATGCTGTGATGATGCTGTTATGTTGCTGTGAGGATGCTGTAATGATGCAGTGATTCTGAAGTAATGATGCTGTGATGGTGCTGTGATGATGCAGTGATGATGCAGTGATGATGCAGTGATGATATGATGATGCAGTGATTATGCTGTAATAATTCTGTGACTATACTGAGATGATGCTGTAATGATGCATTGATGACGCTGTGATGACGCTGTGTTGATGCTGTGAGGATGCTGTGATGATGCAGTGATTATGCAGTGATGATGCTGACATGAAACTGATGATGTTGTGATGATGATGTGATGATGCTCTGATGATGCAGTGAGTAAGCAGTAATGATGCTGAGATGATGATGTGATGATGCTGTGATGATGCTCTGATGATGCTGTGATGACGCAGTGATGATTCTGTGATGATGCAGTGATGATGTAGTGATGATGCTGTGATGATACTGTGATTATGCTGTGATGATGCTGTGATGATGCTCTGATGATGCTGTGATGACGCAGTGATGATTCTGTGATGATGCAGTGATGATGTAGTGATGACGCTGTGATGATACTGTGATTATGCTGTGATGATGCTGTGATTATGCGGTGATTATGCAGTGATGATGCTGTCATGACACTGTGATGATGATGCGATGATGCTGTGATGATGCTGCGATGTTGCTGTGAGGATGCTGTGATGATGCAGTGATGACGCTGTGATGACTATGCGATGATGATGTGATGATGCTGTGATTATGCAGCTATGATGCTGTGATGATGCAGTGATTCTGCAGTAATGATGCTGTGATGGTGCTGTGATGATGCAGTGATGATGCAGTGATGACGATATGATGATGCAGTGATTATGCAGTGATTATGCTGTGACTATACTGAGATGATGCTGTAATGATGCATTGTTGGCGTTGTGATGACGATGTATTGATGCTGTGAGGATGCTGTGATGATGCAGTGATTATGCAGTGATGATGCTGTGATGACTCTGTGATGATGTTGTGATGATGCTGTGATGATGCTCTGATGATGCTGTGATGATGCAGTGATGATGCTGTGATGATGCAGTGATGATGCATTGATGATGTAGTGATGACGCTGTGATGATACTGTGATTATGCTGAGATGATGCTGTGATGATGTGATGATGCAGTGATGATTCACTGAGTATGAAGTGATTATGTAGTGATGACGCTCTGATGACGCAGTGATGATGTTGTGATGATGTTGTGATAATGCAGTGATGATGCTGTGATGACACTGTAATGACGCTGTCGTGATGCTGTGATGACGTAGTCATGGTGTTGTAATGATGCTGTTATGACACTGTGATTATGCAGTGATGATGCTATGATGATGCTGTGATGATACAGTGATGACAATTTGATGATGTAGTGATGATGCTGTGATGACTCTATGATTATGCAGCTATGATGCTATGATGATGATGTGAGGATGAAGTGATTATGCATTTTTGATGCTGTGATGACGCTGTCATGATGCTGTGATGAAGCTGCGATGATGCAGTGATTATGCAGTTAGGACGCTTTGATGACACTGTGATGATGCATTTATGACACTGTAATGACGCTGTGATGATGTTGTGATGATGCAGTGAATAAGCAGTAATGATACTGTGATGATGCTGAGATGATGCTGTGATAACGCAGTGATGATGCTGTGATGACGCTTTGATGATGTTGTGATTATGATGTGATGCAGTGATGATTTTGTGATGATGCAGTTTAGATGCAGTGACGATGCAGTTATGACGCTGTGATGACGCGGTGATGATGCTGTGATGATGCTTTGATGATTTTGTTATGTTGTTGTGATGATGCAGTTATGATGATATGACGATGCTGTAACGATGCCGTGATGATGCAGTGATGATGCTGTGATTATTCAGTGATGATGCAGTGATGATGCTGTGATGATGCTGTGATGATGCAGTAATGATGCTGTGATGATGCATGATGATGCTACGATGATGTTGTGATGACGCTGTGATGATGATGTGATGATGCTGCAATGATGTTGTGATGATGCTGTGATGACGCTGCGATAACACAGTGGTGATGTGGTGATGCAGTAATGATGCTGTGACGACGCACTGATTCTGCTCTGATGATGCTGTAATGATGCAGTCATGATGCAATAATGATGATGCTGTGATGATGCAGTGATGATGTTGTTATGACGCTGTGATGAAGCTGTGATAATATTATGATGATGCTATGATGACATAGCGATGATGCTGTGAAGATTCTTTGATGACGATGTGATGACGATGTGATGATGCTCTGATGATGCTGTTATGACGCTGTGATGACGCTGTGATGATGCTTTGATCATGCTGTTATGATGCAGTTATTATGACGCCATGATGTTGTGACAATGCAGTGATGATGCGGTGATGACGCTGTGATGATGCAGTGATGATGCAGTAATGACGCTGTGATGATTTTGTGATGATGCTCTGATGACGCAGTGATGATGCTGTGATGATGTAGTGATGATGCTGTGAAGACGCTCTCATGACACTGTCGTGAAGCTGTGATGATGATGTCGTGATGCTGTGATGACGCTGTGATAACGCTGTGATGACGCTGTGATGATGCTCTATTGATGCTGTGATGATGCAGTAATAACGCTGTGATGACGCTCTTATAATTTTGTGATGATGCTGTGATGATACTGTGGTGATGCAGTGATGATGCAGTGATGACGCTGTGATGAGTCTCTGATGATGCTGAGATGACGCTGTGATGATGCAGTGATGACGCTGTGATGACACTATCGTGATTCTGTGATGATGATGTGATGATGCAGTAATGATGCTGTGATGATGCACTGATGATACTGTGATGACGTTGTGATAATGCAATGATTAGGCAGTAATGATGCTGTGATGATGCTGAGATGACACTGTGATGATGCAGTAATGGTGCAGTGATGATGCAGTTATGACACCGTGATAATGCTGTGATGCCGCAGTGAGTAAACAGTAATGATTCTGTGATGATGCAGTGATGATGATGTGATGATGCTGCGATGATGATTTGATGATGCTGTGATGCTGCAGTGATGAAGCTGTGATGATTTTGTGATGATGCAGTTTAGATGCAGTGACGATGCAGTTATGACGCTGTGATGACGCGGTGATGATGCTGTGACGATGCTTTGATGATTTTGTTATGTTGTTGTGATGATGCAGTTATGATGATATGACGATGCTGTAACGATGCCGTGATGATGCTGTGATGATGCTGTGATGATGCAGTGATGACGCTGCGGTGATGCTGTGATGATGCTGTGATGATACAGTCATGATGTTACGATGACGCTGTGATGATGCTGTAATGATGTTGTGATGATGCTGTCGTTACGCTATGATGATTCTGTGATTATGTAGCTAAAATGCTGTGATGATGATGTGATGATGTAGTGATGATGCCGTGGTGATGCTCTGATGACGATGCAAAGATGCTGTGATGATGCAGTAATGATGCTGTGATGATTCTGTGATGATGCTGTGATTATGCTGAGATTATGCTCAGATTATGCTCTGATGATGCAGTGATGGTACAGTGATGATTCAGTGAGGAGTCAGTGATGATGATGTGATTACGATGCGGAGATGCTGTGATCATGCAGTAAGGATGCAATGATGATGCTGTGATGACACTGTGATTATGTTGTGTTGATACTTGTAATGATGTTTTGATGACGATGTGATGATGCTGTGATGATGCAGTGATTATGCAGTGATGATGCTGTGATGATGTGGTGATGATGCAGTGATGATGCAGTGATGATGCTGTGATGATGCAGTGATGATGCTGTGATGATATTGTGATGATGATATGAAGATGCTATGATGATTCAGTGATGATTCTGTGATGATGCATTTACGATACTGTGATGACGCTGTGATGATGTTGTTATGATGGTGTGATGATGCTGTGATGATATTTTGATGATACTGTGACAATGATGTGATGATGCAGCAATGATGCAGTGTTGATGCAGTGATGATGCGGTGATGATGCAGTGATTATGCAGTGATGATACTGTGATGATGCATTGGTGGTGCTGTGATGATGCTTGGATGATGCTTGGATGATTCAGTGATGATTCTGTGATGACACTGTGATGATGTGATGATGCAGTGAATATACTGTGATGACACTATGATGATGCAGTGATTATGCAGAAATGATTCTGTGATGATGCTGAGATGATGTTGTTATGCTGCAGTGATGATGCTTTGATGACGCTGTCGTGATGGTGAGATGACGCTGTCGTGATGCTTTGATGATGCTGTGATGACACTGTGATGATGCAGTGATGATACTGTGATGACGCTGTGAAAATGCAATGATTATGCAGAAATGATTCTGTGATGATGCTGAGATGATGCTGTGATGATGCAGTGAGTAAGCAGTGATGATGCAGTAATGATGCCATGATGATGCTGAGATGATGCTGTGATGTTGCAGTGATGGTGCAGTGATGATTCAGTGAGGACACTGTGATGATGCTGTGATTACAATTTGATGACGTAGTGATGATGCTGTGATGACCTTATGATGATGCTGTGATGATTCTGTGATGATGCTGTGATTATGCTGCTATGATGCAGTCATGATGCAGTGATGATGCTGAGATGACACTGATGATGCTGTGATGACCTTATGATGATGCTGTGATGATGTATTGATGACAGTGAAGATGCTATAATGATGATGTGATGATGCAGTGATGATGCTGTGATAATGTTCTGATGATGAAGCTATGATGTTATGATGCAGTGATGACACTGTCATGACGCTGTGATGATGCAGTGAGTAAGCAGTAATGATGCTGTGATGATGCTGAGATGATGATGTGATGATGCAGTGGTGATGCTCTGATGACGATGCAAAGATGCTGTGATGATGCAGTAATGATGCTGTGATGATACTGTGATGATTTGGTGATGATGCTGTGATGACAGTTTGATGACGTTGTTATGATGCTGTGATGACACTGAAAACGTTGTGATGATGATGTGATAATGCTGTGATGATGGAGTGATGATGTATTTATGACATTGTTATTATGCCGAGATGATGCTTTGATGATGCAGTTATGATGCTGTGATGATGATGCACTCATGATGCAGTGAGGATGCAGTGATGATGCTGTGATGATGCTCTGATGATGACGAAGTGATGATGCTGTGATGATGTAGTGATGATGCAGTGATGTGTAGTGATGACGCTGTGATGATATTGTGATGATGATGTGATGATGCTGTGATTATGCGGAGATTATGCAGTGATTATGCAGTGATGATGCTGTCATGACAGTGTGATGATGCTGTGATGATGCTGCGATGTTGCTGTGAGGATGCTGTGATGATGCAGTGATTCTGAAGTAATGATGCTGTGGTGGTGCTGTGATGATGCAGTGATGATGCAGTGATGATGCAGTGATGATATGATGATGCAGTGATTATGCTGTAATAATTCTGTGACTATACTGAGATGATGCTGTAATGATGCATTGATGACGCTGTGATGACGCTGTGTTGATGCTGTGAGGATGCTGTGATGATGCAGTGATTATGCAGTGATGATGCTGACATGAAACTGATGATGTTGTGATGATGATGTGATGATGCTCTGATGATGCTGTGATGACGCAGTGATGATTCTGTGATGATGATGTGATGATGCTGTGATGGTGCTCTGATGATGCTGTGATGACGCAGTGATGATTCTGTGATGATGCAGTGATGATGTAGTGATGACGCTGTGATGATACTGTGATTATGCTGTGATGATGCTGTGATTATGCGGTGATTATGCAGTGATGATGCTGTCATGACCCTGTGATGATGATGCGATGATGCTGTGATGATGCTGCGATGTTGCTGTGAGGATGCTGTGATGATGCAGTGATTCTGCAGTAATGATGCTGTGATGATGCTGTGATGATGCAATGACGCTGTGATGACTATGCGATGATGATGTGATGATGCTGTGATTATGCAGCTATGATGCTGTGATGATGCAGTGATTCTGCAGTAATGATGCTGTGATGATACTGTGATTATGCTGTGATGATGCTGTGATGATGCTCTGATGATGCTGTGATTACGCAGTGATGATTCTGTGATGATGCAGTGATGATGCTGTGATTACGCAGTGATGATTCTGTGATGATGCAGTGATGATGCTGTCATGACACTGTGATGATGATGCGATGATGCTGTGATGATGCTGCGATGTTGCTGTGAGGATGCTGTGATGATGCAGTGATTCTGCAGTAATGATGCTGTGATGATGCTGTGATGATGCAGTGATGACGCTGTGATGACTATGCGATGATGATGTGATGATGCTGTGATTATGCAGCTATGATGCTGTGATGATGCAGTGATTCTGCAGTAATGATGCTGTGATGGTGCTGTGATGATGCAGTGATGATGCAGTGATGACGATATGATGATGCAGTGATTATGCAGTGATTATGCTGTGACTATACTGAGATGATGCTGTAATGATGCATTGTTGACGTTGTGATGACGCTGTATTGATGCTGTGAGGATGCTGTGATGATGCAGTGATTATGCAGTGATGATGCTGTGATGACTCTGTGATGATGTTGTGATGATGCTGTGATGATGCTCTGATGATGCTGTGATGATGCAGTGATGATGCTGTGATGATGCAGTGATGATGCATTGATGATGTAGTGATGACGCGGTGATGATACTGTGATTATGCTGAGATGATGCTGTGATGATGTGATGATGCAGTGATGATTCACTGAGTAAGAAGTGATTATGTAGTGATGACGCTCTGATGACGCAGTGATGATGTTGTGATGATGTTGTGATAATGCAGTGATGATGCTGTGATGACACTGTAATGACGCTGTCGTGATGCTGTGATGACGTAGTCATGGTGTTGTAATGATGCTGTTATGACACTGTGATTATGCAGTGATGATGCTATGATGATGCTGTGATGATACAGTGATGACAATTTGATGATGTAGTGATGATGCTGTGATGACTCTATGATTATGCAGCTATGATGCTATGATGATGATGTGAGGATGAAGTGATTATGCATTTTTGATGCTGTGATGACGCTGTCATGATGCTGTGATGAAGCTGCGATGATGCAGTGATTATGCAGTTAGGACGCTTTGATGACACTGTGATGATGCATTTATGACACTGTAATGACGCTGTGATGATGTTGTGATGATGCAGTGAATAAGCAGTAATGATACTGTGATGATGCTGAGATGATGCTGTGATAACGCAGTGATGATGCTGTGATGACGCTTTGATGATGTTGTGATTATGATGTGATGCAGTGATGATTTTTTGATGATGCAGTTTAGATGCAGTGACGATGCAGTTATGACGCTGTGATGACGCGGTGATGATGCTGTGATGATGCTTTGATGATTTTGTTATGTTGTTGTGATGATGCAGTTATGATGATATGACGATGCTGTAACGATGCCGTGATGATGCTGTAACGATGCCGTGATGATGCAGTGATGATGCTGTGATGATGCTGTGATGATGCAGTGATGATGCAGTAATGATGCTGTGATGATGCATGATGATGCTACGATGATGTTGTGATGACGCTGTGATGATGATGTGATGATGCTGCAATGATGCTGTGATGATTCTGTGATGATGTTGTGATGATGCTGTGATGACGCTGCGATAACACAGTGATGATGTGGTGATGCAGTAATGATGCTGTGACGACGCACTGATTCTGCTCTGATGATGCTGTAATGATGCAGTCATGATGCAATAATGATGATGCTGTGATGATGCAGTGATGATGTTGTTATGACGCTGTGATGAAGCTGTGATAATATTATGATGATGCTATGATGACATAGCGATGATGCTGTGAAGATTCTTTGATGACGATGTGATGACGATGTGATGATGCTCTGATGATGCTGTTATGACGCTGTGATGATGCTGTGATGGTTCTTTGATGATGCAGTGTTTATGCAGTTATGACGCTGTGATGACGCTGTGATGATGCTTTGATCATGCTGTTATGATGCAGTTATTATGACGCCATGATGTTGTGACAATGCAGTGATGATGCGGTGATGACGCTGTGATGATGCAGTGATGATGCAGTAATGACGCTGTGATGATTTTGTGATGATGCTCTGATGACGCAGTGATGATGCTGTGATGATGTAGTGATGATGCTGTGAAGACGCTCTCATGACACTGTCGTGAAGCTGTGATGATGATGTCGCGATGCTGTGATGATGCTGTGATGACGCTGTGATAACGCTGTGATGACGCTGTGATGATGCTCTATTGATGCTGTGATGATGCAGTAATAACGCTGTGATGACGCTCTTATAATTTTGTGATGATGCTGTGATGATACTGTGGTGATGCAGTGATGATGCAGTGATGACGCTGTGATGAGTCTCTGATGATGCTGAGATGACGCTGTGATGATGCAGTGATGACGCTGTGATGACACTATCGTGATTCTGTGATGATGATGTGATGATGCAGTAATGATGCTGTGATGATGCACTGATGATACTGTGATGACGTTGTGATAATGCAATGATTAGGCAGTAATGATGCTGTGATGATGCTGAGATGACACTGTGATGATGCAGTAATGGTGCAGTGATGATGCAGTTATGACACCGTGATAATGCTGTGATGCCGCAGTGAGTAAACAGTAATGATTCTGTGATGATGCAGTGATGATGATGTGATGATGCTGCGATGATGCTTTGATGATGCTGTGATGCTGCAGTGATGAAGCTGTGATGATTTTGTGATGATGCAGTTTAGATGCAGTGACGATGCAGTTATGACGCTGTGATGATGCGGTGATGATGCTGTGACGATGCTTTGATGGTTTTGTTATGTTGTTGTGATGATGCAGTTATGATGATATGACGATGCTGTAACGATGCCGTGATGATGCTGTGATGATGCTGTGATGATGCAGTGATGACGCAGTGATGACGCTGCGGTGATGCTGTGATGATGCTGTGATGATACAGTCATGATGTTACGATGACGCTGTGATGATGCTGTAATGATGTTGTGATGATGCTGTCGTTACGCTATGATGATTCTGTGATTATGTAGCTAAAATGCTGTGATGATGATGTGATGTTGTAGTGATGATGCAGTGGTGATGCTCTGATGACGATGCAAAGATGCTGTGATGATGCAGTAATGATGCTGTGATGATGCTGTGATTATGCTGAGATTATGCTCAGATTATGCTCTGATGATGCAGTGATGGTACAGTGATGATTCAGTGAGGAGTCAGTGATGATGATGTGATTACGATGCGGAGATGCTGTGATCATGCAGTAAGGATGCAATGATGATGCTGTGATGACACTGTGATTATGTTGTGTTGATACTTGTAATGATGTTTTGATGACGATGTGATGATGCTGTGATGATGCAGTGATTATGCAGTGATGATGCTGTGATGATGTGGTGATGATGCAGTGATTATGCAGTGATGATGCTGTGATGATGCAGTGATGATGCTGTGATGATATTGTGATGATGATATGAAGATGCTATGATGATTCAGTGATGATTCTGTGATGATGCATTTACGATACTGTGATGATGCTGTGATGATGTTGTTATGATGGTGTGATGATGCTGTGATGATATTTTGATGATACTGTGACAATGATGTGATGATGCAGCAATGATGCAGTGTTGATGATGTGATGATGCGGTGATGATGCAGTGATTATGCAGTGATGATACTGTGATGATGCATTGGTGGTGCTGTGATGATGCTTGGATGATGCTTGGATGATTCAGTGATGATTCTGTGATGACACTGTGATGATGTGATGATGCAGTGAATATACTGTGATGACACTATGATGATGCAGTGATTATGCAGAAATGATTCTGTGATGATGCTGAGATGATGTTGTTATGATGCAGTGATGATGCTTTGATGACGCTGTCGTGATGGTGAGATGACGCTGTCGTGATGCTTTGATGATGCTGTGATGACACTGTGATGATGCAGTGATGATACTGTGATGACGCTGTGAAAATGCAATGATTATGCAGAAATGATTCTGTGATGATGCTGAGATGATGCTGTGATGATGCAGTGAGTAAGCAGTGATGATGCAGTAATGATGCCATGATGATGCTGAGATGATGATGTGATGATGCAGTGGTGATGCTCTGATGACGATGCAAAGATGCTGTGATGATGCAGTAATGATGCTGTGATGATTCTGTGATGATTTGGTGATGATGCTGTGATGACAGTTTGATGACGTTGTTATGATGCTGTGATGACACTGAAAACGTTGTGATGATGATGTGATAATGCTGTGATGATGGAGTGATGATGTATTTATGACATTGTGATTATGCCGAGATGATGCTTTGATGATGCAGTTATGATGCTGTGATGATGATGCACTCATGATGCAGTGAGGATGCAGTGATGATGCTGTGATGATGCTCTGATGATGACGAAGTGATGATGCTGTGATGTTGTAGTGATGATGCAGTGATGTGTAGTGATGACGCTGTGATGATATTGTGATGATGATGTGATGATGCTGTGATTATGCGGAGATTATGCAGTGATTATGCAGTGATGATGCTGTCATGACAGTGTGATGATGCTGTGATGATGCTGCGATGTTGCTGTGAGGATGCTGTGATGATGCAGTGATTATGCGGTGATTATGCAGTGATGATGCTGTCATGACACTGTGATGATGTTGTGATGATGATGCGATGATGCTGTGATGATGCTGCGATGTTGCTGTGAGGATGCTGTGATGATGCAGTGATTCTGCAGTAATGATGCTGTGATGATGCTGTGATGATGCAGTGATGACGCTGTGATGACTATGCGATGATGATGTGATGATGCTGTGATTATGCAGCTATGATGCTGTGATGATGCAGTGATTCTGCAGTAATGATGCTGTGATGGTGCTGTGATGATGCAGTGATGATGCAGTGATGATGATATGATGATGCAGTGATTATGCAGTGATTATGCTGTGACTATACTGAGATGATGCTGTAATGATGCATTGTTGACGTTGTGATGACGCTGTATTGATGCTGTGAGGATGCTGTGATGATGCAGTGATTATGCAGTGATGATGCTGTGATGACTCTGTGATGATGTTGTGATGATGCTGTGATGATGCTCTGATGATGCTGTGATGATGCAGTGATGATGCTGTGATGATGCAGTGATGATGCATTGATGATGTAGTGATGACGCTGTGATGATACTGTGATTATGCTGAGATGATGCTGTGATGATGTGATGATGCAGTGATGATTCACTGAGTAAGAAGTGATTATGTAGTGATGACGCTCTGATGACGCAGTGATGATGTTGTGATGATGTTGTGATAATGCAGTGATGATGCTGTGATGACACTGTAATGACGCTGTCGTGATGCTGTGATGACGTAGTCATGGTGTTGTAATGATGCTGTTATGACACTGTGATTATGCAGTGATGATGCTATGATGATGCTGTGATGATACAGTGATGACAATTTGATGATGTAGTGATGATGCTGTGATGACTCTATGATTATGCAGCTATGATGCTATGATGATGATGTGAGGATGAAGTGATTATGCATTTTTGATGCTGTGATGACGCTGTCATGATGCTGTGATGAAGCTGCGATGATGCAGTGATTATGCAGTTAGGACGCTTTGATGACACTGTGATGATGCATTTATGACACTGTAATGACGCTGTGATGATGTTGTGATGATGCAGTGAATAAGCAGTAATGATACTGTGATGATGCTGAGATGATGCTGTGATAACGCAGTGATGATGCTGTGATGACGCGGTGATGATGCTGTGATGATGCTTTGATGATTTTGTTATGTTGTTGTGATGATGCAGTTATGATGATATGACGATGCTGTAACGATGCCGTGATGATGCTGTAACGATGCCGTGATGATGCAGTGATGATGCTGTGATGATGCTGTGATGATGCAGTGATGATGCAGTAATGATGCTGTGATGATGCATGATGATGCTACGATGATGTTGTGATGACGCTGTGATGATGATGTGATGATGCTGCAATGATGCTGTGATGATTCTGTGATGATGTTGTGATGATGCTGTGATGACGCTGCGATAACACAGTGATGATGTGGTGATGCAGTAATGATGCTGTGACGACGCACTGATTCTGCTCTGATGATGCTGTAATGATGCAGTCATGATGCAATAATGATGATGCTGTGATGATGCAGTGATGATGTTGTTATGACGCTGTGATGAAGCTGTGATAATATTATGATGATGCTATGATGACATAGCGATGATGCTGTGAAGATTCTTTGATGACGATGTGATGACGATGTGATGATGCTCTGATGATGCTGTTATGACGCTGTGATGATGCTGTGATGGTTCTTTGATGATGCAGTGTTTATGCAGTTATGACGCTGTGATGACGCTGTGATGATGCTTTGATCATGCTGTTATGATGCAGTTATTATGACGCCATGATGTTGTGACAATGCAGTGATGATGCGGTGATGACGCTGTGATGATGCAGTGATGATGCAGTAATGACGCTGTGATGATTTTGTGATGATGCTCTGATGACGCAGTGATGATGCTGTGATGATGTAGTGATGATGCTGTGAAGACGCTCTCATGACACTGTCGTGAAGCTGTGATGATGATGTCGCGATGCTGTGATGATGCTGTGATGACGCTGTGATAACGCTGTGATGACGCTGTGATGATGCTCTATTGATGCTGTGATGATGCAGTAATAACGCTGTGATGACGCTCTTATAATTTTGTGATGATGCTGTGATGATACTGTGGTGATGCAGTGATGATGCAGTGATGACGCTGTGATGAGTCTCTGATGATGCTGAGATGACGCTGTGATGATGCAGTGATGACGCTGTGATGACACTATCGTGATTCTGTGATGATGATGTGATGATGCAGTAATGATGCTGTGATGATGCACTGATGATACTGTGATGACGTTGTGATAATGCAATGATTAGGCAGTAATGATGCTGTGATGATGCTGAGATGACACTGTGATGATGCAGTAATGGTGCAGTGATGATGCAGTTATGACACCGTGATAATGCTGTGATGCCGCAGTGAGTAAACAGTAATGATTCTGTGATGATGCAGTGATGATGATGTGATGATGCTGCGATGATGCTTTGATGATGCTGTGATGCTGCAGATATGAAGCTGTGATGATTTTGTGATGATGCAGTTTAGATGCAGTGACGATGCAGTTATGACGCTGTGATGACGTGGTGATGATGCTGTGACGATGCTTTGATGGTTTTGTTATGTTGTTGTGATGATGCAGTTATGATGATATGACGATGCTGTAACGATGCCGTGATGATGCTGTGATGATGCTGTGATGATGCAGTGATGATGCTGCGGTGATGCTGTGATGATGCTGTGATGATACAGTCATGATGTTACGATGACGCTGTGATGATGCTGTAATGATGTTGTGATGATGCTGTCGTTACGCTATGATGATTCTGTGATTATGTAGCTAAAATGCTGTGATGATGATGTGATGATGTAGTGATGATGCCGTGGTGATGCTCTGATGACGATGCAAAGATGCTGTGATGATGCAGTAATGATGCTGTGATGATTCTGTGATGATGCTGTGATTATGCTGAGATTATGCTCAGATTATGCTCTGATGATGCAGTGATGGTACAGTGATGATTCAGTGAGGAGTCAGTGATGATGATGTGATTACGATGCGGAGATGCTGTGATCATGCAGTAAGGATGCAATGATGATGCTGTGATGACACTGTGATTATGTTGTGTTGATACTTGTAATGATGTTTTGATGACGATGTGATGATGCTGTGATGATGCAGTGATTATGCAGTGATGATGCTGTGATGATGTGGTGATGATGCAGTGATGATGCAGTGATGATGCTGTGATGATGCAGTGATGATGCTGTGATGATATTGTGATGATGATATGAAGATGCTATGATGATTCAGTGATGATTCTGTGATGATGCATTTACGATACTGTGATGACGCTGTGATGATGTTGTTATGATGGTGTGATGATGCTGTGATGATATTTTGATGATACTGTGACAATGATGTGATGATGCAGCAATGATGCAGTGTTGATGCAGTGATGATGCGGTGATGATGCAGTGATTATGCAGTGATGATACTGTGATGATGCATTGGTGGTGCTGTGATGATGCTTGGATGATGCTTGGATGATTCAGTGATGATTCTGTGATGACACTGTGATGATGTGATGATGCAGTGAATATACTGTGATGACACTATGATGATGCAGTGATTATGCAGAAATGATTCTGTGATGATGCTGAGATGATGTTGTTATGATGCAGTGATGATGCTTTGATGACGCTGTCGTGATGGTGAGATGACGCTGTCGTGATGCTTTGATGATGCTGTGATGACACTGTGATGATGCAGTGATGATACTGTGATGACGCTGTGAAAATGCAATG
The DNA here is from genome assembly GCA_963989345.1 of Clangula hyemalis. Next base: position 83,703 of record CAXDIO010000113.1, on the reverse strand, counting down.
ATTATGCAGAAATGATTCTGTGATGATGCTGAGATGATGCTGTGATGATGCAGTGAGTAAGCAGTGATGATGCAGTAATGATGCCATGATGATGCTGAGATGATGATGTGATGATGCAGTGGTGATGCTCTGATGACGATGCAAAGATGCTGTGATGATGCAGTAATGATGCTGTGATGATTCTGTGATGATTTGGTGATGATGCTGTGATGACAGTTTGATGACGTTGTTATGATGCTGTGATGACACTGAAAACGTTGTGATGATGATGTGATAATGCTGTGATGATGGAGTGATGATGTATTTATGACATTGTGATTATGCCGAGATGATGCTTTGATGATGCAGTTATGATGCTGTGATGATGATGCACTCATGATGCAGTGAGGATGCAGTGATGATGCTGTGATGATGCTCTGATGATGACGAAGTGATGATGCTGTGATGTTGTAGTGATGATGCAGTGATGTGTAGTGATGACGCTGTGATGATATTGTGATGATGATGTGATGATGCTGTGATTATGCGGAGATTATGCAGTGATTATGCAGTGATGATGCTGTCATGACAGTGTGATGATGCTGTGATGATGCTGCGATGTTGCTGTGAGGATGCTGTGATGATGCAGTGATTATGCGGTGATTATGCAGTGATGATGCTGTCATGACACTGTGATGATGTTGTGATGATGATGCGATGATGCTGTGATGATGCTGCGATGTTGCTGTGAGGATGCTGTGATGATGCAGTGATTCTGCAGTAATGATGCTGTGATGATGCTGTGATGATGCAGTGATGACGCTGTGATGACTATGCGATGATGATGTGATGATGCTGTGATTATGCAGCTATGATGCTGTGATGATGCAGTGATTCTGCAGTAATGATGCTGTGATGGTGCTGTGATGATGCAGTGATGATGCAGTGATGATGATATGATGATGCAGTGATTATGCAGTGATTATGCTGTGACTATACTGAGATGATGCTGTAATGATGCATTGTTGACGTTGTGATGACGCTGTATTGATGCTGTGAGGATGCTGTGATGATGCAGTGATTATGCAGTGATGATGCTGTGATGACTCTGTGATGATGTTGTGATGATGCTGTGATGATGCTCTGATGATGCTGTGATGATGCAGTGATGATGCTGTGATGATGCAGTGATGATGCATTGATGATGTAGTGATGACGCTGTGATGATACTGTGATTATGCTGAGATGATGCTGTGATGATGTGATGATGCAGTGATGATTCACTGAGTAAGAAGTGATTATGTAGTGATGACGCTCTGATGACGCAGTGATGATGTTGTGATGATGTTGTGATAATGCAGTGATGATGCTGTGATGACACTGTAATGACGCTGTCGTGATGCTGTGATGACGTAGTCATGGTGTTGTAATGATGCTGTTATGACACTGTGATTATGCAGTGATGATGCTATGATGATGCTGTGATGATACAGTGATGACAATTTGATGATGTAGTGATGATGCTGTGATGACTCTATGATTATGCAGCTATGATGCTATGATGATGATGTGAGGATGAAGTGATTATGCATTTTTGATGCTGTGATGACGCTGTCATGATGCTGTGATGAAGCTGCGATGATGCAGTGATTATGCAGTTAGGACGCTTTGATGACACTGTGATGATGCATTTATGACACTGTAATGACGCTGTGATGATGTTGTGATGATGCAGTGAATAAGCAGTAATGATACTGTGATGATGCTGAGATGATGCTGTGATAACGCAGTGATGATGCTGTGATGACGCGGTGATGATGCTGTGATGATGCTTTGATGATTTTGTTATGTTGTTGTGATGATGCAGTTATGATGATATGACGATGCTGTAACGATGCCGTGATGATGCTGTAACGATGCCGTGATGATGCAGTGATGATGCTGTGATGATGCTGTGATGATGCAGTGATGATGCAGTAATGATGCTGTGATGATGCATGATGATGCTACGATGATGTTGTGATGACGCTGTGATGATGATGTGATGATGCTGCAATGATGCTGTGATGATTCTGTGATGATGTTGTGATGATGCTGTGATGACGCTGCGATAACACAGTGATGATGTGGTGATGCAGTAATGATGCTGTGACGACGCACTGATTCTGCTCTGATGATGCTGTAATGATGCAGTCATGATGCAATAATGATGATGCTGTGATGATGCAGTGATGATGTTGTTATGACGCTGTGATGAAGCTGTGATAATATTATGATGATGCTATGATGACATAGCGATGATGCTGTGAAGATTCTTTGATGACGATGTGATGACGATGTGATGATGCTCTGATGATGCTGTTATGACGCTGTGATGATGCTGTGATGGTTCTTTGATGATGCAGTGTTTATGCAGTTATGACGCTGTGATGACGCTGTGATGATGCTTTGATCATGCTGTTATGATGCAGTTATTATGACGCCATGATGTTGTGACAATGCAGTGATGATGCGGTGATGACGCTGTGATGATGCAGTGATGATGCAGTAATGACGCTGTGATGATTTTGTGATGATGCTCTGATGACGCAGTGATGATGCTGTGATGATGTAGTGATGATGCTGTGAAGACGCTCTCATGACACTGTCGTGAAGCTGTGATGATGATGTCGCGATGCTGTGATGATGCTGTGATGACGCTGTGATAACGCTGTGATGACGCTGTGATGATGCTCTATTGATGCTGTGATGATGCAGTAATAACGCTGTGATGACGCTCTTATAATTTTGTGATGATGCTGTGATGATACTGTGGTGATGCAGTGATGATGCAGTGATGACGCTGTGATGAGTCTCTGATGATGCTGAGATGACGCTGTGATGATGCAGTGATGACGCTGTGATGACACTATCGTGATTCTGTGATGATGATGTGATGATGCAGTAATGATGCTGTGATGATGCACTGATGATACTGTGATGACGTTGTGATAATGCAATGATTAGGCAGTAATGATGCTGTGATGATGCTGAGATGACACTGTGATGATGCAGTAATGGTGCAGTGATGATGCAGTTATGACACCGTGATAATGCTGTGATGCCGCAGTGAGTAAACAGTAATGATTCTGTGATGATGCAGTGATGATGATGTGATGATGCTGCGATGATGCTTTGATGATGCTGTGATGCTGCAGATATGAAGCTGTGATGATTTTGTGATGATGCAGTTTAGATGCAGTGACGATGCAGTTATGACGCTGTGATGACGTGGTGATGATGCTGTGACGATGCTTTGATGGTTTTGTTATGTTGTTGTGATGATGCAGTTATGATGATATGACGATGCTGTAACGATGCCGTGATGATGCTGTGATGATGCTGTGATGATGCAGTGATGATGCTGCGGTGATGCTGTGATGATGCTGTGATGATACAGTCATGATGTTACGATGACGCTGTGATGATGCTGTAATGATGTTGTGATGATGCTGTCGTTACGCTATGATGATTCTGTGATTATGTAGCTAAAATGCTGTGATGATGATGTGATGATGTAGTGATGATGCCGTGGTGATGCTCTGATGACGATGCAAAGATGCTGTGATGATGCAGTAATGATGCTGTGATGATTCTGTGATGATGCTGTGATTATGCTGAGATTATGCTCAGATTATGCTCTGATGATGCAGTGATGGTACAGTGATGATTCAGTGAGGAGTCAGTGATGATGATGTGATTACGATGCGGAGATGCTGTGATCATGCAGTAAGGATGCAATGATGATGCTGTGATGACACTGTGATTATGTTGTGTTGATACTTGTAATGATGTTTTGATGACGATGTGATGATGCTGTGATGATGCAGTGATTATGCAGTGATGATGCTGTGATGATGTGGTGATGATGCAGTGATGATGCAGTGATGATGCTGTGATGATGCAGTGATGATGCTGTGATGATATTGTGATGATGATATGAAGATGCTATGATGATTCAGTGATGATTCTGTGATGATGCATTTACGATACTGTGATGACGCTGTGATGATGTTGTTATGATGGTGTGATGATGCTGTGATGATATTTTGATGATACTGTGACAATGATGTGATGATGCAGCAATGATGCAGTGTTGATGCAGTGATGATGCGGTGATGATGCAGTGATTATGCAGTGATGATACTGTGATGATGCATTGGTGGTGCTGTGATGATGCTTGGATGATGCTTGGATGATTCAGTGATGATTCTGTGATGACACTGTGATGATGTGATGATGCAGTGAATATACTGTGATGACACTATGATGATGCAGTGATTATGCAGAAATGATTCTGTGATGATGCTGAGATGATGTTGTTATGATGCAGTGATGATGCTTTGATGACGCTGTCGTGATGGTGAGATGACGCTGTCGTGATGCTTTGATGATGCTGTGATGACACTGTGATGATGCAGTGATGATACTGTGATGACGCTGTGAAAATGCAATGATTATGCAGAAATGATTCTGTGATGATGCTGAGATGATGCTGTGATGATGCAGTGAGTAAGCAGTGATGATGCAGTAATGATGCCATGATGATGCTGAGATGATGATGTGATGATGCAGTGGTGATGCTCTGATGACGATGCAAAGATGCTGTGATGATGCAGTAATGATGCTGTGATGATTCTGTGATGATTTGGTGATGATGCTGTGATGACAGTTTGATGACGTTGTTATGATGCTGTGATGACACTGAAAACGTTGTGATGATGATGTGATAATGCTGTGATGATGGAGTGATGATGTATTTATGACATTGTGATTATGCCGAGATGATGCTTTGATGATGCAGTTATGATGCTGTGATGATGATGCACTCATGATGCAGTGAGGATGCAGTGATGATGCTGTGATGATGCTCTGATGATGACGAAGTGATGATGCTGTGATGTTGTAGTGATGATGCAGTGATGTGTAGTGATGACGCTGTGATGATATTGTGATGATGATGTGATGATGCTGTGATTATGCGGAGATTATGCAGTGATTATGCAGTGATGATGCTGTCATGACAGTGTGATGATGCTGTGATGATGCTGCGATGTTGCTGTGAGGATGCTGTGATGATGCAGTGATTATGCGGTGATTATGCAGTGATGATGCTGTCATGACACTGTGATGATGTTGTGATGATGATGCGATGATGCTGTGATGATGCTGCGATGTTGCTGTGAGGATGCTGTGATGATGCAGTGATTCTGCAGTAATGATGCTGTGATGATGCTGTGATGATGCAGTGATGACGCTGTGATGACTATGCGATGATGATGTGATGATGCTGTGATTATGCAGCTATGATGCTGTGATGATGCAGTGATTCTGCAGTAATGATGCTGTGATGGTGCTGTGATGATGCAGTGATGATGCAGTGATGATGATATGATGATGCAGTGATTATGCAGTGATTATGCTGTGACTATACTGAGATGATGCTGTAATGATGCATTGTTGACGTTGTGATGACGCTGTATTGATGCTGTGAGGATGCTGTGATGATGCAGTGATTATGCAGTGATGATGCTGTGATGACTCTGTGATGATGTTGTGATGATGCTGTGATGATGCTCTGATGATGCTGTGATGATGCAGTGATGATGCTGTGATGATGCAGTGATGATGCATTGATGATGTAGTGATGACGCTGTGATGATACTGTGATTATGCTGAGATGATGCTGTGATGATGTGATGATGCAGTGATGATTCACTGAGTAAGAAGTGATTATGTAGTGATGACGCTCTGATGACGCAGTGATGATGTTGTGATGATGTTGTGATAATGCAGTGATGATGCTGTGATGACACTGTAATGACGCTGTCGTGATGCTGTGATGACGTAGTCATGGTGTTGTAATGATGCTGTTATGACACTGTGATTATGCAGTGATGATGCTATGATGATGCTGTGATGATACAGTGATGACAATTTGATGATGTAGTGATGATGCTGTGATGACTCTATGATTATGCAGCTATGATGCTATGATGATGATGTGAGGATGAAGTGATTATGCATTTTTGATGCTGTGATGACGCTGTCATGATGCTGTGATGAAGCTGCGATGATGCAGTGATTATGCAGTTAGGACGCTTTGATGACACTGTGATGATGCATTTATGACACTGTAATGACGCTGTGATGATGTTGTGATGATGCAGTGAATAAGCAGTAATGATACTGTGATGATGCTGAGATGATGCTGTGATAACGCAGTGATGATGCTGTGATGACGCGGTGATGATGCTGTGATGATGCTTTGATGATTTTGTTATGTTGTTGTGATGATGCAGTTATGATGATATGACGATGCTGTAACGATGCCGTGATGATGCTGTAACGATGCCGTGATGATGCAGTGATGATGCTGTGATGATGCTGTGATGATGCAGTGATGATGCAGTAATGATGCTGTGATGATGCATGATGATGCTACGATGATGTTGTGATGACGCTGTGATGATGATGTGATGATGCTGCAATGATGCTGTGATGATTCTGTGATGATGTTGTGATGATGCTGTGATGACGCTGCGATAACACAGTGATGATGTGGTGATGCAGTAATGATGCTGTGACGACGCACTGATTCTGCTCTGATGATGCTGTAATGATGCAGTCATGATGCAATAATGATGATGCTGTGATGATGCAGTGATGATGTTGTTATGACGCTGTGATGAAGCTGTGATAATATTATGATGATGCTATGATGACATAGCGATGATGCTGTGAAGATTCTTTGATGACGATGTGATGACGATGTGATGATGCTCTGATGATGCTGTTATGACGCTGTGATGATGCTGTGATGGTTCTTTGATGATGCAGTGTTTATGCAGTTATGACGCTGTGATGACGCTGTGATGATGCTTTGATCATGCTGTTATGATGCAGTTATTATGACGCCATGATGTTGTGACAATGCAGTGATGATGCGGTGATGACGCTGTGATGATGCAGTGATGATGCAGTAATGACGCTGTGATGATTTTGTGATGATGCTCTGATGACGCAGTGATGATGCTGTGATGATGTAGTGATGATGCTGTGAAGACGCTCTCATGACACTGTCGTGAAGCTGTGATGATGATGTCGCGATGCTGTGATGATGCTGTGATGACGCTGTGATAACGCTGTGATGACGCTGTGATGATGCTCTATTGATGCTGTGATGATGCAGTAATAACGCTGTGATGACGCTCTTATAATTTTGTGATGATGCTGTGATGATACTGTGGTGATGCAGTGATGATGCAGTGATGACGCTGTGATGAGTCTCTGATGATGCTGAGATGACGCTGTGATGATGCAGTGATGACGCTGTGATGACACTATCGTGATTCTGTGATGATGATGTGATGATGCAGTAATGATGCTGTGATGATGCACTGATGATACTGTGATGACGTTGTGATAATGCAATGATTAGGCAGTAATGATGCTGTGATGATGCTGAGATGACACTGTGATGATGCAGTAATGGTGCAGTGATGATGCAGTTATGACACCGTGATAATGCTGTGATGCCGCAGTGAGTAAACAGTAATGATTCTGTGATGATGCAGTGATGATGATGTGATGATGCTGCGATGATGCTTTGATGATGCTGTGATGCTGCAGATATGAAGCTGTGATGATTTTGTGATGATGCAGTTTAGATGCAGTGACGATGCAGTTATGACGCTGTGATGACGTGGTGATGATGCTGTGACGATGCTTTGATGGTTTTGTTATGTTGTTGTGATGATGCAGTTATGATGATATGACGATGCTGTAACGATGCCGTGATGATGCTGTGATGATGCTGTGATGATGCAGTGATGATGCTGCGGTGATGCTGTGATGATGCTGTGATGATACAGTCATGATGTTACGATGACGCTGTGATGATGCTGTAATGATGTTGTGATGATGCTGTCGTTACGCTATGATGATTCTGTGATTATGTAGCTAAAATGCTGTGATGATGATGTGATGATGTAGTGATGATGCCGTGGTGATGCTCTGATGACGATGCAAAGATGCTGTGATGATGCAGTAATGATGCTGTGATGATTCTGTGATGATGCTGTGATTATGCTGAGATTATGCTCAGATTATGCTCTGATGATGCAGTGATGGTACAGTGATGATTCAGTGAGGAGTCAGTGATGATGATGTGATTACGATGCGGAGATGCTGTGATCATGCAGTAAGGATGCAATGATGATGCTGTGATGACACTGTGATTATGTTGTGTTGATACTTGTAATGATGTTTTGATGACGATGTGATGATGCTGTGATGATGCAGTGATTATGCAGTGATGATGCTGTGATGATGTGGTGATGATGCAGTGATTATGCAGTGATGATGCTGTGATGATGCAGTGATGATGCTGTGATGATATTGTGATGATGATATGAAGATGCTATGATGATTCAGTGATGATTCTGTGATGATGCATTTACGATACTGTGATGACGCTGTGATGATGTTGTTATGATGGTGTGATGATGCTGTGATGATATTTTGATGATACTGTGACAATGATGTGATGATGCAGCAATGATGCAGTGTTGATGCAGTGATGATGCGGTGATGATGCAGTGATTATGCAGTGATGATACTGTGATGATGCATTGGTGGTGCTGTGATGATGCTTGGATGATGCTTGGATGATTCAGTGATGATTCTGTGATGACACTGTGATGATGTGATGATGCAGTGAATATACTGTGATGACACTATGATGATGCAGTGATTATGCAGAAATGATTCTGTGATGATGCTGAGATGATGTTGTTATGATGCAGTGATGATGCTTTGATGACGCTGTCGTGATGGTGAGATGACGCTGTCGTGATGCTTTGATGATGCTGTGATGACACTGTGATGATGCAGTGATGATACTGTGATGACGCTGTGAAAATGCAATGATTATGCAGAAATGATTCTGTGATGATGCTGAGATGATGCTGTGATGATGCAGTGAGTAAGCAGTGATGATGCAGTAATGATGCCATGATGATGCTGAGATGATGCTGTGATGTTGCAGTGATGGTGCAGTGATGATTCAGTGAGGACACTGTGATGATGCTGTGATTACAATCTGATGACGTAGTGATGATGCTGTGATGACCTTATGATGATGCTGTGATGATTCTGTGATGATGCTGTGATTATGCTGCTATGATGCAGTCATGATGCAGTGATGATGCTGAGATGACACTGATGATGCTGTGATAATGATGTGATGATGCTGTGATGATGTATTGATGACAGTGAAGATGCTATAATGATGATGTGATGATGCAGTGATGATGCTGTGATAATGTTCTGATGATGAAGCTATGATGTTATGATGCAGTGATGACACTGTCATGACGCTGTGATGATGCAGTGAGTAAGCAGTAATGATGCTGTGATGATGCTGAGATGATGATGTGATGATGCAGTGGTGATGCTCTGATGACGATGCAAAGATGCTGTGATGATTCTGTGATGATTTGGTGATGATGCTGTGATGACAGTTTGATGACGTTGTTATGATGCTGTGATGACACTGAAAACGTTGTGATGATGATGTGATAATGCTGTGATGATGGAGTGATGATGTATTTATGACATTGTGATTATGCCGAGATGATGCTTTGATGATGCAGTTATGATGCTGTGATGATGATGCACTCATGATGCAGTGAGGATGCAGTGATGATGCTGTGATGATGCTCTGATGATGACGAAGTGATGATGCTGTGATGATGTAGTGATGATGCAGTGATGTGTAGTGATGACGCTGTGATGATATTGTGATGATGATGTGATGATGCTGTGATTATGCGGAGATTATGCAGTGATTATGCAGTGATGATGCTGTCATGACAGTGTGATGATGCTGTGATGATGCTGCGATGTTGCTGTGAGGATGCTGTGATGATGCAGTGATTCTGAAGTAATGATGCTGTGATGGTGCTGTGATGATGCAGTGATGATGCAGTGATGATGCAGTGATGATATGATGATGCAGTGATTATGCTGTAATAATTCTGTGACTATACTGAGATGATGCTGTAATGATGCATTGATGACGCTGTGATGACGCTGTGTTGATGCTGTGAGGATGCTGTGATGATGCAGTGATGATGCTGACATGAAACTGATGATGTTGTGATGATGATGTGATGATGCTATGATGATGCAGTGAGTAAGCAGTAATGATGCTGAGATGATGATGTGATGATGCTGTGATGATGCTCTGATGATGCTGTGATGACGCAGTGATGATTCTGTGATGATGCAGTGATGATGTAGTGATGATGCTGTGATGATACTGTGATTATGCTGTGATGATGCTGTGATGATGCTCTCATGATGCTGTGATGATGCAGTGATGATTCTGTGATGATGATGTGATGATGCTGTTATGATGCTCTGATGATGCTGTGATGACGCAGTGATGATTCTGTGATGATGCAGTGATGATGTAGTGATGATGCTGTGATGATACTGTGATTATGCTGTGATGATGCTGTGATTATGCGGTGATTATGCAGTGATGATGCTGTCATGACACTGTGATGATGATGTGATGATGCTGTGATGATGCTGCGATGTTGCTGTGAGGATGTTGTGATGATGCAGTGATTCTGCAGTAATGATGCTGTGATGATGCTGTGATGATGCAGTGATGACGCTGTGATGACTATGCGATGATGATGTGATGATGCTGTGATTATGCAGCTATGATGCTGTGATGATGCAGTGATTCTGCAGTAATGATGCTGTGATGGTGCTGTGATGATGCAGTGATGATGCAGTGATGACGATATGATGATGCAGTGATTATGCAGTGATTATGCTGTGACTATACTGAGATGATGCTGTAATGATGCATTGTTGACGTTGTGATGACGCTGTATTGATGCTGTGAGGATGCTCTGATGATGCAGTGATTATGCAGTGATGATGCTGTGATGACTCTGTGATGATGTTGTGATGATGCTGTGATGATGCTGTGATGATGCAGTGATGATGCTGTGATGATGCAGTGATGATGCATTGATGATGTAGTGATGACGCTGTGATGATACTGTGATTATGCTGAGATGATGCTGTGATGATGTGATGATGCAGTGATGATTCACTGAGTAAGAAGTGATTATGTAGTGATGACGCTCTGATGACGCAGTGATGATGTTGTGATGATGTTGTGATAATGCAGTGATGATGCTGTGATGACACTGTAATGACGCTGTCGTGATGCTGTGATGACGTAGTCATGGTGTTGTAATGATGCTGTTATGACACTGTGATTATGCAGTGATGATGCTATGATGATGCTGTGATGATACAGTGATGACAATTTGATGATGTAGTGATGATGCTGTGATGACTCTATGATTATGCAGCTATGATGCTATGATGATGATGTGAGGATGAAGTGATTATGCATTTTTGATGCTGTGATGACGCTGTCATGATGCTGTGATGAAGCTGCGATGATGCAGTGATTATGCAGTTAGGACGCTTTGATGACACTGTGATGATGCATTTATGACACTGTAATGACGCTGTGATGATGTTGTGATGATGCAGTGAATAAGCAGTAATGATACTGTGATGATGCTGAGATGATGCTGTGATAACGCAGTGATGATGCTGTGATGACGCGGTGATGATGCTGTGATGATGCTTTGATGATTTTGTTATGTTGTTGTGATGATGCAGTTATGATGATATGACGATGCTGTAACGATGCCGTGATGATGCTGTAACGATGCCGTGATGATGCAGTGATGATGCTGTGATGATGCTGTGATGATGCAGTGATGATGCAGTAATGATGCTGTGATGATGCATGATGATGCTACGATGATGTTGTGATGACGCTGTGATGATGATGTGATGATGCTGCAATGATGCTGTGATGATTCTGTGATGATGTTGTGATGATGCTGTGATGACGCTGAGATAACACAGTGATGATGTGGTGATGCAGTAATGATGCTGTGACGACGCACTGATTCTGCTCTGATGATGCTGTAATGATGCAGTCATGATGCAATAATGATGATGCTGTGATGATGCAGTGATGATGTTGTTATGACGCTGTGATGAAGCTGTGATAATATTATGATGATGCTATGATGACATAGCGATGATGCTGTGAAGATTCTTTGATGACGATGTGATGACGATGTGATGATGCTCTGATGATGCTGTTATGACGCTGTGATGATGCTGTGATGGTTCTTTGATGATGCAGTGTTTATGCAGTTATGACGCTGTGATGACGCTGTGATGATGCTTTGATCATGCTGTTATGATGCAGTTATTATGACGCCATGATGTTGTGACAATGCAGTGATGATGCGGTGATGACGCTGTGATGATGCAGTGATTCTGCAGTAATGATGCTGTGATGATGCTGTGATGATGCAGTGATGACGCTGTGATGACTATGCGATGATGATGTGATGATGCTGTGATTATGCAGCTATGATGCTGTGATGATGCAGTGATTCTGCAGTAATGATGCTGTGATGGTGCTGTGATGATGCAGTGATGATGCAGTGATGACGATATGATGATGCAGTGATTATGCAGTGATTATGCTGTGACTATACTGAGATGATGCTGTAATGATGCATTGATGACGCTGTGATGACGCTGTGTTGATGCTGTGAGGATGCTGTGATGATGCAGTGATTATGCAGTGATGATGCTGACATGAAACTGATGATGTTGTGATGATGATGTGATGATGCTATGATGATGCAGTGAGTAAGCAGTAATGATGCTGAGATGATGATGTGATGATGCTGTGATGATGCTCTGATGATGCTGTGATGACGCAGTGATGATTCTGTGATGATGCAGTGATGATGTAGTGATGATGCTGTGATGATACTGTGATTATGCTGTGATGATGCTGTGATGATGCTCTGATGATGCTGTGATGAAGCAGTGATGATTCTGTGATGATGCAGTGATGATGTAGTGATGACGCCGTGATGATACTGTGATTATGCTGTGATGATGCTGTGATTATGCGGTGATTATGCAGTGATGATGCTGTCATGACACTGTGATGATGCTGTGATGATGCAGTGATGACCCTGTGATGACTATGCGATGATGATGTGATGATGCTGTGATTATGCAGCTATGATGCTGTGATGATGCAGTGATTCTGAAGTAATGATGCTGTGATGGTGCTGTGATGATGCAGTGATGATGCAGTGATGACGATATGATGATGCAGTGATTATGCAGTGATGATGCTGTGATGATGCATTGTTGACGTTGTGATGACGCTGTATTGATGCTGTGAGGATGCTGTGATGATGCAGTGATTATGCAGTGATGATGCTGTGATGACTCTGTGATGATGTTGTGATGATGCTGTGATGATGCTGTGATGATGCAGTGATGATGCTGTGATGATGCAGTGATGATGCATTGATGATGTAGTGATGACGCTGTGATGATACTGTGATTATGCTGAGATGATGCTGTGATGATGTGATGATGCAGTGATGATTCACTGAGTAAGAAGTGATTATGTAGTGATGACGCTCTGATGACGCAGTGATGATGTTGTGATGATGTTGTGATAATGCAGTGATGATGCTGTGATGACACTGTAATGACGCTGTCGTGATGCTGTGATGACGTAGTCATGGTGTTGTAATGATGCTGTTATGACACTGTGATTATGCAGTGATGATGCTATGATGATGCTGTGATGATACAGTGATGACAATTTGATGATGTAGTGATGATGCTGTGATGACTCTATGATTATGCAGCTATGATGCTATGATGATGATGTGAGGATGAAGTGATTATGCATTTTTGATGCTGTGATGACGCTGTCATGATGCTGTGATGAAGCTGCGATGATGCAGTGATTATGCAGTTAGGACGCTTTGATGACACTGTGATGATGCATTTATGACACTGTAATGACGCTGTGATGATGTTGTGATGATGCAGTGAATAAGCAGTAATGATACTGTGATGATGCTGAGATGATGCTGTGATAACGCAGTGATGATGCTGTGATGACGCGGTGATGATGCTGTGATGATGCTTTGATGATTTTGTTATGTTGTTGTGATGATGCAGTTATGATGATATGACGATGCTGTAACGATGCCGTGATGATGCTGTAACGATGCCGTGATGATGCAGTGATGATGCTGTGATGATGCTGTGATGATGCAGTGATGATGCAGTAATGATGCTGTGATGATGCATGATGATGCTACGATGATGTTGTGATGACGCTGTGATGATGATGTGATGATGCTGCAATGATGCTGTGATGATTCTGTGATGATGTTGTGATGATGCTGTGATGACGCTGCGATAACACAGTGATGATGTGGTGATGCAGTAATGATGCTGTGACGACGCACTGATTCTGCTCTGATGATGCTGTAATGATGCAGTCATGATGCAATAATGATGATGCTGTGATGATGCAGTGATGATGTTGTTATGACGCTGTGATGAAGCTGTGATAATATTATGATGATGCTATGATGACATAGCGATGATGCTGTGAAGATTCTTTGATGACGATGTGATGACGATGTGATGATGCTCTGATGATGCTGTTATGACGCTGTGATGATGCTGTGATGGTTCTTTGATGATGCAGTGTTTATGCAGTTATGACGCTGTGATGACGCTGTGATGATGCTTTGATCATGCTGTTATGATGCAGTTATTATGACGCCATGATGTTGTGACAATGCAGTGATGATGCGGTGATGACGCTGTGATGATGCAGTGATTCTGCAGTAATGATGCTGTGATGATGCTGTGATGATGCAGTGATGACGCTGTGATGACTATGCGATGATGATGTGATGATGCTGTGATTATGCAGCTATGATGCTGTGATGATGCAGTGATTCTGCAGTAATGATGCTGTGATGGTGCTGTGATGATGCAGTGATGATGCAGTGATGACGATATGATGATGCAGTGATTATGCAGTGATTATGCTGTGACTATACTGAGATGATGCTGTAATGATGCATTGATGACGCTGTGATGACGCTGTGTTGATGCTGTGAGGATGCTGTGATGATGCAGTGATTATGCAGTGATGATGCTGACATGAAACTGATGATGTTGTGATGATGATGTGATGATGCTATGATGATGCAGTGAGTAAGCAGTAATGATGCTGAGATGATGATGTGATGATGCTGTGATGATGCTCTGATGATGCTGTGATGACGCAGTGATGATTCTGTGATGATGCAGTGATGATGTAGTGATGATGCTGTGATGATACTGTGATTATGCTGTGATGATGCTGTGATGATGCTCTGATGATGCTGTGATGAAGCAGTGATGATTCTGTGATGATGCAGTGATGATGTAGTGATGACGCCGTGATGATACTGTGATTATGCTGTGATGATGCTGTGATTATGCGGTGATTATGCAGTGATGATGCTGTCATGACACTGTGATGATGCTGTGATGATGCAGTGATGACCCTGTGATGACTATGCGATGATGATGTGATGATGCTGTGATTATGCAGCTATGATGCTGTGATGATGCAGTGATTCTGAAGTAATGATGCTGTGATGGTGCTGTGATGATGCAGTGGTGATGCAGTGATGACGATATGATGATGCAGTGATTATGCAGTGATGATGCTGTGATGATGCATTGTTGACGTTGTGATGACGCTGTATTGATGCTGTGAGGATGCTGTGATGATGCAGTGATTATGCAGTGATGATGCTGTGATGACTCTGTGATGATGTTGTGATGATGCTGTGATGATGCTCTGATGATGCTGTGATGATGCAGTGATGATGCTGTGATGATGCAGTGATGATGCATTGATGATGTAGTGATGACGCTGTGATGATACTGTGATTATGCTGAGATGATGCTGTGATGATGTGATGATGCAGTGATGATTCACTGAGTAAGAAGTGATTATGTAGTGATGATGCTCTGATGACGCAGTGATGATGTTGTGATGATGTTGTGATAATGCAGTGATGATGCTGTGATGACACTGTAATGACGCTGTCGTGATGCTGTGATGACGTAGTCATGGTGTTGTAATGATGCTGTTATGACACTGTGATTATGCAGTGATGATGCTATGATGATGCTGTGATGATACAGTGATGACAATTTGATGATGTAGTGATGATGCTGTGATGACTCTATGATTATGCAGCTATGATGCTATGATGATGATGTGAGGATGAAGTGATTATGCATTTTTGATGCTGTGATGACGCTGTCATGATGCTGTGATGAAGCTGCGATGATGCAGTGATTATGCAGTTAGGACGCTTTGATGACACTGTGATGATGCATTTATGACACTGTAATGACGCTGTGATGATGTTGTGATGATGCAGTGAATAAGCAGTAATGATACTGTGATGATGCTGAGATGATGCTGTGATAACGCAGTGATGATGCTGTGATGACGCTTTGATGATGTTGTGATTATGATGTGATGCAGTGATGATTTTGTGATGATGCAGTTTAGATGCAGTGACGATGCAGTTATGACGCTGTGATGACGCGGTGATGATGCTGTGATGATGCTTTGATGATTTTGTTATGTTGTAGTGATGATGCAGTTATGATGATATGACGATGCTGTAACGATGCCGTGATGATGCTGTGATGATGCCGTGATGATGCAGTGATGATGCTGTGATGATGCTGTGATGATACAGTAATGATGCTGTGATGATGCCTGATGATGCTACGATGATGTTGTGATGATGCTGTGATGATGATGTGATGATGCTGCAATGATGCTGTGATGATTCTGTGATGATGCTGTGATGACGCTGCGATAACACAGTGATGATGTGGTGATGCAGTAATGATGCTGTGACGACGCACTGATTCTGCTCTGATGATGCTGTAATGATGCAGTCATGATGCAATAATGATGATGCTGTGATGATGCAGTGATGATGTTGTTATGACGCTGTGATGAAGCTGTGATAATATTATGATGATGCTATGATGACATAGCGATGATGCTGTGAAGATTCTTTGATGACGATGTGATGACGATGTGATGATGCTCTGATGATGCTGTTATGACGCTGTGATGATGCTGTGATGGTTCTTTGATGATGCAGTGTTTATGCAGTTATGACGCTGTGATGACGCTGTGATGATGCTTTGATCATGCTGTTATGATGCAGTTATTATGACGCCATGATGTTGTGACAATGCAGTGATGATGCGGTGATGACGCTGTGATGATGCAGTGATTCTGCAGTAATGATGCTGTGATGGTGCTGTGATGATGCAGTGATGATGCAGTGATGACGATATGATGATGCAGTGATTATGCAGTGATTATGCTGTGACTATACTGAGATGATGCTGTAATGATGCATTGATGACGCTGTGATGACGCTGTGTTGATGCTGTGAGGATGCTGTGATGATGCAGTGATTATGCAGTGATGATGCTGACATGAAACTGATGATGTTGTGATGATGATGTGATGATGCTATGATGATGCAGTGAGTAAGCAGTAATGATGCTGAGATGATGATGTGATGATGCTGTGATGATGCTCTGATGATGCTGTGATGACGCAGTGATGATTCTGTGATGATGCAGTGATGATGTAGTGATGATGCTGTGATGATACTGTGATTATGCTGTGATGATGCTGTGATGATGCTCTGATGATGCTGTGATGAAGCAGTGATGATTCTGTGATGATGCAGTGATGATGTAGTGATGACGCCGTGATGATACTGTGATTATGCTGTGATGATGCTGTGATTATGCGGTGATTATGCAGTGATGATGCTGTCATGACACTGTGATGATGCTGTGATGATGCAGTGATGACCCTGTGATGACTATGCGATGATGATGTGATGATGCTGTGATTATGCAGCTATGATGCTGTGATGATGCAGTGATTCTGAAGTAATGATGCTGTGATGGTGCTGTGATGATGCAGTGGTGATGCAGTGATGACGATATGATGATGCAGTGATTATGCAGTGATGATGCTGTGATGATGCATTGTTGACGTTGTGATGACGCTGTATTGATGCTGTGAGGATGCTGTGATGATGCAGTGATTATGCAGTGATGATGCTGTGATGACTCTGTGATGATGTTGTGATGATGCTGTGATGATGCTGTGATGATGCTGTGATGATGCAGTGATGATGCTGTGATGATGCAGTGATGATGCATTGATGATGTAGTGATGACGCTGTGATGATACTGTGATTATGCTGAGATGATGCTGTGATGATGTGATGATGCAGTGATGATTCACTGAGTAAGAAGTGATTATGTAGTGATGATGCTCTGATGACGCAGTGATGATGTTGTGATGATGTTGTGATAATGCAGTGATGATGCTGTGATGACACTGTAATGACGCTGTCGTGATGCTGTGATGACGTAGTCATGGTGTTGTAATGATGCTGTTATGACACTGTGATTATGCAGTGATGATGCTATGATGATGCTGTGATGATACAGTGATGACAATTTGATGATGTAGTGATGATGCTGTGATGACTCTATGATTATGCAGCTATGATGCTATGATGATGATGTGAGGATGAAGTGATTATGCATTTTTGATGCTGTGATGACGCTGTCATGATGCTGTGATGAAGCTGCGATGATGCAGTGATTATGCAGTTAGGACGCTTTGATGACACTGTGATGATGCATTTATGACACTGTAATGACGCTGTGATGATGTTGTGATGATGCAGTGAATAAGCAGTAATGATACTGTGATGATGCTGAGATGATGCTGTGATAACGCAGTGATGATGCTGTGATGACGCTTTGATGATGTTGTGATTATGATGTGATGCAGTGATGATTTTGTGATGATGCAGTTTAGATGCAGTGACGATGCAGTTATGACGCTGTGATGACGCGGTGATGATGCTGTGATGATGCTTTGATGATTTTGTTATGTTGTAGTGATGATGCAGTTATGATGATATGACGATGCTGTAACGATGCCGTGATGATGCTGTGATGATGCCGTGATGATGCAGTGATGATGCTGTGATGATGCTGTGATGATACAGTAATGATGCTGTGATGATGCCTGATGATGCTACGATGATGTTGTGATGATGCTGTGATGATGATGTGATGATGCTGCAATGATGCTGTGATGATTCTGTGATGATGCTGTGATGACGCTGCGATAACACAGTGATGATGTGGTGATGCAGTAATGATGCTGTGACGACGCACTGATTCTGCTCTGATGATGCTGTAATGATGCAGTCATGATGCAATAATGATGATGCTGTGATGATGCAGTGATGATGTTGTTATGACGCTGTGATGAAGCTGTGATAATATTATGATGATGCTATGATGACATAGCGATGATGCTGTGAAGATTCTTTGATGACGATGTGATGACGATGTGATGATGCTCTGATGATGCTGTTATGACGCTGTGATGATGCTGTGATGGTTCTTTGATGATGCAGTGTTTATGCAGTTATGACGCTGTGATGACGCTGTGATGATGCTTTGATCATGCTGTTATGATGCAGTTATTATGACGCCATGATGTTGTGACAATGCAGTGATGATGCGGTGATGACGCTGTGATGATGCAGTGATGATGCAGTAATGACGCTGTGATGATTTTGTGATGATGCTCTGATGACGCAGTGATGATGCTGTGATGATGTAGTGATGATGCTGTGAAGACGCTCTCATGACACTGTCGTGAAGCTGTGATGATGATGTCGTGATGCTGTGATGACGCTGTGATAACGCTGTGATGACGCTGTGATGATGCTCTATTGATGCTGTGATGATGCAGTAATAACGCTGTGATGACGCTCTTATAATTTTGTGATGATGCTGTGATGATACTGTGGTGATGCAGTGATGATGCAGTGATGACGCTGTGATGAGTCTCTGATGATGCTGAGATGACGCTGTGATGATGCAGTGATGACGCTGTGATGACACTATCGTGATTCTGTGATGATGATGTGATGATGCAGTAATGATGCTGTGATGATGCACTGATGATACTGTGATGACGTTGTGATAATGCAATGATTAGGCAGTAATGATGCTGTGATGATGCTGAGATGACACTGTGATGATGCAGTAATGGTGCAGTGATGATGCAGTTATGACACCGTGATAATGCTGTGATGCCGCAGTGAGTAAACAGTAATGATTCTGTGATGATGCTGCGATGATGCTTTGATGATGCTGTGATGCTGCAGTGATGAAGCTGTGATGATTTTGTGATGATGCAGTTTAGATGCAGTGATGATGCAGTTATGACGCTGTGATGACGCGGTGATGATGCTGTGACGATGCTTTGATGGTTTTGTTATGTTGTTGTGATGATGCAGTTATGATGATATGACGATGCTGTAACGATGCCGTGATGATGCTGTGATGATGCAGTGATGACGCTGCGGTGATGCTGTGATGATGCTGTGATGATACAGTCATGATGTTACGATGACGCTGTGATGATGCTGTAATGATGTTGTGATGATGCTGTCGTTACGCTATGATGATTCTGTGATTATGTAGCTAAAATGCTGTGATGATGATGTGATGATGTAGTGATGATGCAGTGGTGATGCTCTGATGACGATGCAAAGATGCTGTGATGATGCAGTAATGATGCTGTGATGATTCTGTGATGATGCTGTGATTATGCTGAGATTATGCTCAGATTATGCTCTGATGATGCAGTGATGGTACAGTGATGATTCAGTGAGGAGTCAGTGATGATGATGTGATTACGATGCGGAGATGCTGTGATCATGCAGTAAGGATGCAATGATGATGCTGTGATGACACTGTGATTATGTTGTGTTGATACTTGTAATGATGTTTTGATGACGATGTGATGATGCTGTGATGATGCAGTGATTATGCAGTGATGATGCTGTGATGATGTGGTGATGATGCAGTGATTATGCAGTGATGATGCTGTGATGATGCAGTGATGATGCTGTGATGATATTGTGATGATGATATGAAGATGCTATGATGATTCAGTGATGATTCTGTGATGATGCATTTACGATACTGTGATGACGCTGTGATGATGTTGTTATGATGGTGTGATGATGCTGTGATGATATTTTGATGATACTGTGACAATGATGTGATGATGCAGCAGTGATGCAGTGTTGATGATGTGATGATGCGGTGATGATGCAGTGATTATGCAGTGATGATGCGGTGATGATGCATTGGTGGTGCTGTGATGATGCTTGGATGATGCTTGGATGATTCAGTGATGATTCTGTGATGACACTGTGATGATGTGATGATGCAGTGAATATACTGTGATGACACTATGATGATGCAGTGATTATGCAGAAATGATTCTGTGATGATGCTGAGATGATGTTGTTATGATGCAGTGATGATGCTTTGATGACGCTGTCGTGATGGTGAGATGACGCTGTCGTGATGGTTTGATGATGCTGTGATGACACTGTGATGATGCAGTGATGATACTGTGATGACGCTGTGAAAATGCAATGATTATGCAGAAATGATTCTGTGATGATGCTGAGATGATGCTGTGATGATGCAGTGAGTAAGCAGTGATGATGCAGTAATGATGCCATGATGATGCTGAGATGATGCTGTGATGGTGCAGTGATGGTGCAGTGATGATTCAGTGAGGACACTGTGATGATGCTGTGATTACAATCTGATGACGTAGTGATGATGCTGTGATGACCTTATGATGATGCTGTGATGATTCTGTGATGATGCTGTGATTATGCTGCTATGATGCAGTCATGATGCAGTGATGATGCTGAGATGACACTGATGATGCTGTGATAATGATGTGATGATGCTGTGATGATGTATTGATGACAGTGAAGATGCTATAATGATGATGTGATGATGCAGTGATGATGCTGTGATAATGTTCTGATGATGAAGCTATGATGTTATGATGCAGTGATGACACTGTCATGACGCTGTGATGATGCAGTGAGTAAGCAGTAATGATGCTGTGATGATGCTGAGATGATGATGTGATGATGCAGTGGTGATGCTCTGATGACGATGCAAAGATGCTGTGATGATGCAGTAATGATGCTGTGATGATTCTGTGATGATTTGGTGATGATGCTGTGATGACAGTTTGATGACGTTGTTATGATGCTGTGATGACACTGAAAACGTTGTGATGATGATGTGATAATGCTGTGATGATGGAGTGATGATGTATTTATGACATTGTGATTATGCCGAGATGATGCTTTGATGATGCAGTTATGATGCTGTGATGATGATGCACTCATGATGCAGTGAGGATGCAGTGATGATGCTGTGATGATGCTCTGATGATGACGAAGTGATGATGCTGTGATGATGTAGTGATGATGCAGTGATGTGTAGTGATGACGCTGTGATGATATTGTGATGATGATGTGATGATGCTGTGATTATGCGGAGATTATGCAGTGATTATGCAGTGATGATGCTGTCATGACAGTGTGATGATGCTGTGATGATGCTGCGATGTTGCTGTGAGGATGCTGTGATGATGCAGTGATTCTGAAGTAATGATGCTGTGATGGTGCTGTGATGATGCAGTGATGATGCAGTGATGATGCAGTGATGATATGATGATGCAGTGATTATGCTGTAATAATTCTGTGACTATACTGAGATGATGCTGTAATGATGCATTGATGACGCTGTGATGACGCTGTGTTGATGCTGTGAGGATGCTGTGAGGATGCTGTGATGATGCAGTGATGATGCTGACATGAAACTGATGATGTTGTGATGATGATGTGATGATGCTATGATGATGCAGTGAGTAAGCAGTAATGATGCTGAGATGATGATGTGATGATGCTGTGATGATGCTCTGATGATGCTGTGATGACGCAGTGATGATTCTGTGATGATGCAGTGATGATGTAGTGATGATGCTGTGATGATACTGTGATTATGCTGTGATGATGCTGTGATGATGCTCTGATGATGCTGTGATGAAGCAGTGATGATTCTGTGATGATGCAGTGATGATGTAGTGATGACGCCGTGATGATACTGTGATTATGCTGTGATGATGCTGTGATTATGCGGTGATTATGCAGTGATGATGCTGTCATGACACTGTGATGATGATGCGATGATGCTGTGATGATGCTGCGATGTTGCTGTGAGGATGCTGTGATGATGCAGTGATTCTGCAGTAATGATGCTGTGATGATGCTGTGATGATGCAGTGATGACCCTGTGATGACTATGCGATGATGATGTGATGATGCTGTGATTATGCAGCTATGATGCTGTGATGATGCAGTGATTCTGCAGTAATGATGCTGTGATGGTGCTGTGATGATGCAGTGATTATGCAGTGATTATGCTGTTACTATACTGAGATGATGCTGTAATGATGCATTGTTGACGTTGTGATGACGCTGTATTGATGCTGTGAGGATGCTGTGATGATGCAGTGATGATGCTGTGATGATGCTGTGATGACTCTGTGATGATGTTGTGATGATGCTGTGATGATGCTCTGATGATGCTGTGATGATGCAGTGATGATGCTGTGATGATGCAGTGATGATGCATTGATGATGTAGTGATGACGCGGTGATGATACTGTGATTATGCTGAGATGATGCTGTGATGATGTGATGATGCAGTGATGATTCACTGAGTAAGAAGTGATTATGTAGTGATGACGCTCTGATGACGCAGTGTTGATGTTGTGATGATGTTGTGATAATGCAGTGATGATGCTGTGATGACACTGTAATGACGCTGTCGTGATGCTGTGATGACGTAGTCATGGTGTTGTAATGATGCTGTTATGACACTGTGATTATGCAGTGATGATGCTATGATGATGCTGTGATGATACAGTGATGACAATTTGATGATGTAGTGATGATGCTGTGATGACTCTATGATTATGCAGCTATGATGCTATGATGATGATGTGAGGATGAAGTGATTATGCATTTTTGATGCTGTGATGACGCTGTCATGATGCTGTGATGAAGCTGCGATGATGCAGTGATTATGCAGTTAGGACGCTTTGATGACACTGTGATGATGCATTTATGACACTGTAATGACGCTGTGATGATGTTGTGATGATGCAGTGAATAAGCAGTAATGATACTGTGATGATGCTGAGATGATGCTGTGATAACGCAGTGATGATGCTGTGATGACGCTTTGATGATGTTGTGATTATGATGTGATGCAGTGATGATTTTGTGATGATGCAGTTTAGATGCAGTGACGATGCAGTTATGACGCTGTGATGACGCGGTGATGATGCTGTGATGATGCTTTGATGATTTTGTTATGTTGTTGTGATGATGCAGTTATGATGACATGACGATGCTGTAACGATGCCGTGATGATGCCGTGATGATGCAGTGATGATGCTGTGATTATTCAGTGATGATGCAGTGATGATGCTGTGATGATGCAGTAATGATGCTGTGATGATGCATGATGATGCTATGATGATGTTGTGATGACGCTGTGATGATGATGTGATGATGCTCTGATGATGCTGTGATGACGCTGCGATAACACAGTGATGATGTGGTGATGCAGTAATGATGTTGTGGCGACGCACTGATTCTGCTCTGATGATGCTGTAATGATGCAGTCATGATGCAATAATGATGATGCTGTGATGATGCAGTGATGATGTTGTTATGACGCTGTGATGAAGCTGTGATAATATTATGATGATGCTATGATGACATAGCGATGATGCTGTGAAGATTCTTTGATGACGATGTGATGACGATGTGATGATGCTCTGATGATGCTGTTATGACGCTGTGATGATGCTGTGATGGTTCTTTGATGATGCAGTGTTTATGCAGTTATGACGCTGTGATGACGCTGTGATGATGCTTTGATCATGCTGTTATGATGCAGTTATTATGACGCCATGATGTTGTGACAATGCAGTGATGATGCGGTGATGACGCTGTGATGATGCAGTGATGATGCAGTAATGACGCTGTGATGATTTTGTGATGATGCTCTGATGACGCAGTGATGATGCTGTGATGATGTAGTGATGATGCTGTGAAGACGCTCTCATGACACTGTCGTGAAGCTGTGATGATGATGTCGTGATGCTGTGATGATGCTGTGATGACGCTGTGATAACGCTGTGATGACACTGTGATGATGCTCTATTGATGCTGTGATGATGCAGTAATAACGCTGTGATGACGCTCTTATAATTTTGTGATGATGCTGTGATGATACTGTGGTGATGCAGTGATGATGCAGTGATGACGCTGTGATGAGTCTCTGATGATGCTGAGATGACGCTGTGATGATGCAGTGATGACGCTGTGATGACACTATCGTGATTCTGTGATGATGATGTGATGATGCAGTAATGATGCTGTGATGATGCACTGATGATACTGTGATGACGTTGTGATAATGCAATGATTAGGCAGTAATGATGCTGTGATGATGCTGAGATGACACTGTGATGATGCAGTAATGGTGCAGTGATGATGCAGTTATGACACCGTGATAATGCTGTGATGCCGCAGTGAGTAAACAGTAATGATTCTGTGATGATGCAGTGATGATGATGTGATGATGCTGCGATGATGCTTTGATGATGCTGTGATGCTGCAGTGATGAAGCTGTGATGATTTTGTGATGATGCAGTTTAGATGCAGTGACGATGCAGTTATGACGCTGTGATGACGCGGTGATGATGCTGTGACGATGCTTTGATGATTTTGTTATGTTGTTGTGATGATGCAGTTATGATGATATGACGATGCCGTAACGATGCCGTGATGATGCTGTGATGATGCTGTGATGATGCAGTGATGACGCTGCGGTGATGCTGTGATGATGCTGTGATGATACAGTCATGATGTTACGATGACGCTGTGATGATGCTGTAATGATGTTGTGATGATGCTGTCGTTACGCTATGATGATTCTGTGATTATGTAGCTAAAATGCTGTGATGATGATGTGATGATGTAGTGATGATGCAGTGGTGATGCTCTGATGACGATGCAAAGATGCTGTGATGATGCAGTAATGATGCTGTGATGATTCTGTGATGATGCTGTGATTATGCTGAGATTATGCTCAGATTATGCTCTGATGATGCAGTGATGGTACAGTGATGATTCAGTGAGGAGTCAGTGATGATGATGTGATTACGATGCGGAGATGCTGTGATCATGCAGTAAGGATGCAATGATGATGCTGTGATGACACTGTGATTATGTTGTGTTGATACTTGTAATGATGTTTTGATGACGATGTGATGATGCTGTGATGATGCAGTGATTATGCAGTGATGATGCTGTGATGATGTGGTGATGATGCAGTGATTATGCAGTGATGATGCTGTGATGATGCAGTGATGATGCTGTGATGATATTGTGATGATGATATGAAGATGCTATGATGATTCAGTGATGATTCTGTGATGATGCATTTACGATACTGTGATGACGCTGTGATGATGTTGTTATGATGGTGTGATGATGCTGTGATGATATTTTGATGATACTGTGACAATGATGTGATGATGCAGCAATGATGCAGTGTTGATGCAGTGATGATGCGGTGATGATGCAGTGATTATGCAGTGATGATACTGTGATGATGCATTGGTGGTGCTGTGATGATGCTTGGATGATGCTTGGATGATTCAGTGATGATTCTGTGATGACACTGTGATGATGTGATGATGCAGTGAATATACTGTGATGACACTATGATGATGCAGTGATTATGCAGAAATGATTCTGTGATGATGCTGAGATGATGTTGTTATGATGCAGTGATGATGCTTTGATGACGCTGTCGTGATGGTGAGATGACGCTGTCGTGATGCTTTGATGATGCTGTGATGACACTGTGATGATGCAGTGATGATACTGTGATGACGCTGTGAAAATGCAATGATTATGCAGAAATGATTCTGTGATGATGCTGAGATGATGCTGTGATGATGCAGTGAGTAAGCAGTGATGATGCAGTAATGATGCCATGATGATGCTGAGATGATGCTGTGATGTTGCAGTGATGGTGCAGTGATGATTCAGTGAGGACACTGTGATGATGCTGTGATTACAATCTGATGACGTAGTGATGATGCTGTGATGACCTTATGATGATGCTGTGATGATGCTGTGATTATGCTGCTATGATGCAGTCATGATGCAGTGATGATGCTGAGATGACACTGATGGTGCTGTGATAATGACGTGATGATGCTGTGATGATGTATTGATGACAGTGAAGATGCTATAATGATGATGTGATGATGCAGTGATGATGCTGTGATAATGTTCTGATGATGAAGCTATGATGTTATGATGCAGTGATGACACTGTCATGACGCTGTGATGATGCAGTGAGTAAGCAGTAATGATGCTGTGATGATGCTGAGATGATGATGTGATGATGCAGTGGTGATGCTCTGATGACGATGCAAAGATGCTGTGATGATGCAGTAATGATGCTGTGATGATTCTGTGATGATTTGGTGATGATGCTGTGATGACAGTTTGATGACGTTGTTATGATGCTGTGATGACACTGAAAACGTTGTGATGATGATGTGATAATGCTGTGATGATGGAGTGATGATGTATTTATGACATTGTGATTATGCCGAGATGATGCTTTGATGATGCAGTTATGATGCTGTGATGATGATGCACTCATGATGCAGTGAGGATGCAGTGATGATGCTGTGATGATGCTCTGATGATGACGAAGTGATGATGCTGTGATGATGTAGTGATGATGCAGTGATGTGTAGTGATGACGCTGTGATGATATTGTGATGATGATGTGATGATGCTGTGATTATGCGGAGATTATGCAGTGATTATGCAGTGATGATGCTGTCATGACAGTGTGATGATGCTGTGATGATGCTGCGATGTTGCTGTGAGGATGCTGTGATGATGCAGTGATTCTGAAGTAATGATGCTGTGATGGTGCTGTGATGATGCAGTGATGATGCAGTGATGATGCAGTGATGATATGATGATGCAGTGATTATGCTGTAATAATTCTGTGACTATACTGAGATGATGCTGTAATGATGCATTGATGACGCTGTGATGACGCTGTGTTGATGCTGTGAGGATGCTGTGATGATGCAGTGATGATGCTGACATGAAACTGATGATGTTGTGATGATGATGTGATGATGCTATGATGATGCAGTGAGTAAGCAGTAATGATGCTGAGATGATGATGTGATGATGCTGTGATGATGCTCTGATGATGCTGTGATGACGCAGTGATGATTCTGTGATGATGCAGTGATGATGTAGTGATGATGCTGTGATGATACTGTGATTATGCTGTGATGATGCTGTGATGATGCTCTGATGATGCTGTGATGACGCAGTGATGATTCTGTGATGATGATGTGATGATGCTGTTATGATGCTCTGATGATGCTGTGATGACGCAGTGATGATTCTGTGATGATGCAGTGATGATGTAGTGATGATGCTGTGATGATACTGTGATTATGCTGTGATGATGCTGTGATTATGCGGTGATTATGCAGTGATGATGCTGTCATGACACTGTGATGATGATGTGATGATGCTGTGATGATGCTGCGATGTTGCTGTGAGGATGTTGTGATGATGCAGTGATTCTGCAGTAATGATGCTGTGATGATGCTGTGATGATGCAGTGATGACGCTGTGATGACTATGCGATGATGATGTGATGATGCTGTGATTATGCAGCTATGATGCTGTGATGATGCAGTGATTCTGCAGTAATGATGCTGTGATGGTGCTGTGATGATGCAGTGATGATGCAGTGATGACGATATGATGATGCAGTGATTATGCAGTGATTATGCTGTGACTATACTGAGATGATGCTGTAATGATGCATTGTTGACGTTGTGATGACGCTGTATTGATGCTGTGAGGATGCTCTGATGATGCAGTGATTATGCAGTGATGATGCTGTGATGACTCTGTGATGATGTTGTGATGATGCTGTGATGATGCTGTGATGATGCAGTGATGATGCTGTGATGATGCAGTGATGATGCATTGATGATGTAGTGATGACGCTGTGATGATACTGTGATTATGCTGAGATGATGCTGTGATGATGTGATGATGCAGTGATGATTCACTGAGTAAGAAGTGATTATGTAGTGATGACGCTCTGATGACGCAGTGATGATGTTGTGATGATGTTGTGATAATGCAGTGATGATGCTGTGATGACACTGTAATGACGCTGTCGTGATGCTGTGATGACGTAGTCATGGTGTTGTAATGATGCTGTTATGACACTGTGATTATGCAGTGATGATGCTATGATGATGCTGTGATGATACAGTGATGACAATTTGATGATGTAGTGATGATGCTGTGATGACTCTATGATTATGCAGCTATGATGCTATGATGATGATGTGAGGATTAAGTGATTATGCATTTTTGATGCTGTGATGACGCTGTCATGATGCTGTGATGAAGCTGCGATGATGCAGTGATTATGCAGTTAGGACGCTTTGATGACACTGTGATGATGCATTTATGACACTGTAATGACGCTGTGATGATGTTGTGATGATGCAGTGAATAAGCAGTAATGATACTGTGATGATGCTGAGATGATGCTGTGATAACGCAGTGATGATGCTGTGATGACGCTTTGATGATGTTGTGATTATGATGTGATGCAGTGATGATTTTTTGATGATGCAGTTTAGATGCAGTGACGATGCAGTTATGACGCTGTGATGACGCGGTGATGATGCTGTGATGATGCTTTGATTATTCGGTGATGATGCTGTGATGATGCTGTGATGATGCAGTAATGATGCTGTGATGATGCATGATGATGCTACGATGATGTTGTGATGATGCTGTGATGATGATGTGATGATGCTGCAATGATGCTGTGATGATTCTGTGATGATGTTGTGATGATGCTGTGATGACGCTGCGATAACGCTGTGATGACACTGTGATGATGCTCTATTGATGCTGTGATGATGCAGTAATAACGCTGTGATGACGCTCTTATAATTTTGTGATGATGCTGTGATGATACTGTGGTGATGCAGTGATGATGCAGTGATGACGCTGTGATGAGTCTCTGATGATGCTGAGATGACGCTGTGATGATGCAGTGATGACGCTGTGATGACACTATCGTGATTCTGTGATGATGATGTGATGATGCAGTAATGATGCTGTGATGATGCACTGATGATACTGTGATGACGTTGTGATAATGCAATGATTAGGCAGTAATGATGCTGTGATGATGCTGAGATGACACTGTGATGATGCAGTAATGGTGCAGTGATGATGCAGTTATGACACCGTGATAATGCTGTGATGCCGCAGTGAGTAAACAGTAATGATTCTGTGATGACGCGGTGATGATGCTGTGACGATGCTTTGATGATTTTGTTATGTTGTTGTGATGATGCAGTTATGATGATATGACGATGCTGTAACGATGCCGTGATGATGCTGTGATGATGCTGTGATGATGCAGTGATGACGCTGCGGTGATGCTGTGATGATGCTGTGATGATACAGTCATGATGTTACGATGACGCTGTGATGATGCTGTAATGATGTTGTGATGATGCTGTCGTTACGCTATGATGATTCTGTGATTATGTAGCTAAAATGCTGTGATGATGATGTGATGATGTAGTGATGATGCAGTGGTGATGCTCTGATGACGATGCAAAGATGCTGTGATGATGCAGTAATGATGCTGTGATGATGCTGTGATTATGCTGAGATTATGCTCAGATTATGCTCTGATGATGCAGTGATGGTACAGTGATGATTCAGTGAGGAGTCAGTGATGATGATGTGATTACGATGCGGAGATGCTGTGATCATGCAGTAAGGATGCAATGATGATGCTGTGATGACACTGTGATTATGTTGTGTTGATACTTGTAATGATGTTTTGATGACGATGTGATGATGCTGTGATGATGCAGTGATTATGCAGTGATGATGCTGTGATGATGTGGTGATGATGCAGTGATTATGCAGTGATGATGCTGTGATGATGCAGTGATGATGCTGTGATGATATTGTGATGATGATATGAAGATGCTATGATGATTCAGTGATGATTCTGTGATGATGCATTTACGATACTGTGATGACGCTGTGATGATGTTGTTATGATGGTGTGATGATGCTGTGATGATATTTTGATGATACTGTGACAATGATGTGATGATGCAGCAATGATGCAGTGTTGATGATGTGATGATGCGGTGATGATGCAGTGATTATGCAGTGATGATACTGTGATGATGCATTGGTGGTGCTGTGATGATGCTTGGATGATGCTTGGATGATTCAGTGATGATTCTGTGATGACACTGTGATGATGTGATGATGCAGTGAATATACTGTGATGACACTATGATGATGCAGTGATTATGCAGAAATGATTCTGTGATGATGCTGAGATGATGTTGTTATGATGCAGTGATGATGCTTTGATGACGCTGTCGTGATGGTGAGATGACGCTGTCGTGATGCTTTGATGATGCTGTGATGACACTGTGATGATGCAGTGATGATACTGTGATGACGCTGTGAAAATGCAATGATTATGCAGAAATGATTCTGTGATGATGCTGAGATGATGCAGTGAGTAAGCAGTGATGATGCAGTAATGATGCCATGATGATGCTGAGATGATGCTGTGATGTTGCAGTGATGGTGCAGTGATGATTCAGTGAGGACACTGTGATGATGCTGTGATTACAATCTGATGACGTAGTGATGATGCTGTGATGACCTTATGATGATGCTGTGATGATTCTGTGATGATGCTGTGATTATGCTGCTATGATGCAGTCATGATGCAGTGATGATGCTGAGATGACACTGATGATGCTGTGATAATGATGTGATGATGCTGTGATGATGTATTGATGACAGTGAAGATGCTATAATGATGATGTGATGATGCAGTGATGATGCTGTGATAATGTTCTGATGATGAAGCTATGATGTTATGATGCAGTGATGACACTGTCATGACGCTGTGATGATGCAGTGAGTAAGCAGTAATGATGCTGTGATGATGCTGAGATGATGATGTGATGATGCAGTGGTGATGCTCTGATGACGATGCAAAGATGCTGTGATGATGCAGTAATGATGCTGTGATGATTCTGTGATGATTTGGTGATGATGCTGTGATGACAGTTTGATGACGTTGTTATGATGCTGTGATGACACTGAAAACGTTGTGATGATGATGTGATAATGCTGTGATGATGGAGTGATGATGTATTTATGACATTGTGATTATGCCGAGATGATGCTTTGATGATGCAGTTATGATGCTGTGATGATGATGCACTCATGATGCAGTGAGGATGCAGTGATGATGCTGTGATGATGCTCTGATGATGACGAAGTGATGATGCTGTGATGATGTAGTGATGATGCAGTGATGTGTAGTGATGACGCTGTGATGATATTGTGATGATGATGTGATGATGCTGTGATTATGCGGAGATTATGCAGTGATTATGCAGTGATGATGCTGTCATGACAGTGTGATGATGCTGTGATGATGCTGCGATGTTGCTGTGAGGATGCTGTGATGATGCAGTGATTCTGAAGTAATGATGCTGTGATGGTGCTGTGATGGTGCTGTGATGATGCAGTGATGATGCAGTGATGATGCAGTGATGATATGATGATGCAGTGATTATGCTGTAATAATTCTGTGACTATACTGAGATGATGCTGTAATGATGCATTGATGACGCTGTGATGACGCTGTGTTGATGCTGTGAGGATGCTGTGATGATGCAGTGATGATGCTGACATGAAACTGATGATGTTGTGATGATGATGTGATGATGCTATGATGATGCAGTGAGTAAGCAGTAATGATGCTGAGATGATGATGTGATGATGCTGTGATGATGCTCTGATGATGCTGTGATGACGCAGTGATGATTCTGTGATGATGCAGTGATGATGTAGTGATGATGCTGTGATGATACTGTGATTATGCTGTGATGATGCTCTGATGATGCTGTGATGACGCAGTGATGATTCTGTGATGATGCTGTGATGATGCTGCGATGTTGCTGTGAGGATGCTGTGATGATGCAGTGATTCTGCAGTAATGATGCTGTGATGATGCTGTGATGATGCAGTGATGACGCTGTGATGACTATGCGATGATGATGTGATGATGCTGTGATTATGCAGCTATGATGCTGTGATGATGCAGTGATTCTGCAGTAATGATGCTGTGATGGTGCTGTGATGATGCAGTGATGATGCAGTGATGACGATATGATGATGCAGTGATTATGCAGTGATTATGCTGTGACTATACTGAGATGATGCTGTAATGATGCATTGTTGACGTTGTGATGACGCTGTATTGATGCTGTGAGGATGCTGTGATGATGCAGTGATTATGCAGTGATGATGCTGTGATGACTCTGTGATGATGTTGTGATGATGCTGCGATGATGCTCTGATGATGCTGTGATGATGCTCTGATGATGCTGTGATGATGCAGTGATGATGCTGTGATGATGCAGTGATGATGCATTGATGATGTAGTGATGACGCTGTGATGATACTGTGATTATGCTGAGATGATGCTGTGATGATGTGATGATGCAGTGATGATTCACTGAGTAAGAAGTGATTATGTA
Source organism: Clangula hyemalis (assembly GCA_963989345.1). The sequence continues at coordinate 49,919 of CAXDIO010000113.1, read as the reverse complement.
GTGATGACGCTCTGATGACGCAGTGTTGATGTTGTGATGATGTTGTGATAATGCAGTGATGATGCTGTGATGACACTGTAATGACGCTGTCGTGATGCTGTGATGACGTAGTCATGGTGTTGTAATGATGCTGTTATGACACTGTGATTATGCAGTGATGATGCTATGATGATGCTGTGATGATACAGTGATGACAATTTGATGATGTAGTGATGATGCTGTGATGACTCTATGATTATGCAGCTATGATGCTATGATGATGATGTGAGGATGAAGTGATTATGCATTTTTGATGCTGTGATGACGCTGTCATGATGCTGTGATGAAGCTGCGATGATGCAGTGATTATGCAGTTAGGACGCTTTGATGACACTGTGATGATGCATTTATGACACTGTAATGACGCTGTGATGATGTTGTGATGATGCAGTGAATAAGCAGTAATGATATTGTGATGATGCTGAGATGATGCTGTGATAACGCAGTGATGATGCTGTGATGACGCTTTGATGATGTTGTGATTATGATGTGATGCAGTGATGATTTTTTGATGATGCAGTTTAGATGCAGTGACGATGCAGTTATGACGCTGTGATGACGCGGTGATGATGCTGTGATGATGCTTTGATTATTCAGTGATGATGCAGTGATGATGCTGTGATGATGCTGTGATGATGCAGTAATGATGCTGTGATGATGCATGATGATGCTACGATGATGTTGTGATGATGCTGTGATGATGATGTGATGATGCTGCAATGATGCTGTGATGATGTTGTGATGATGCTGTGATGACGCTGCGATAACACAGTGATGATGTGGTGATGCAGTAATGATGCTGTGACGACGCACTGATTCTGCTCTGATGATGCTGTAATGATGCAGTCATGATGCAATAATGATGATGCTGTGATGATGCAGTGATGATGTTGTTATGACGCTGTGATGAAGCTGTGATAATATTATGATGATGCTATGATGACATAGCGATGATGCTGTGAAGATTCTTTGATGACGATGTGATGACAATGTGATGATGCTCTGATGATGCTGTTATGACGCTGTGATGATGCTGTGATGGTTCTTTGATGATGCAGTGTTTATGCAGTTATGACGCTGTGATGACGCTGTGATGATGCTTTGATCATGCTGTTATGATGCAGTTATTATGACGCCATGATGTTGTGACAATGCAGTGATGATGCGGTGATGACGCTGTGATGATGCAGTGATGATGCAGTAATGACGCTGTGATGATTTTGTGATGATGCTCTGATGACGCAGTGATGATGCTGTGATGATGTAGTGATGATGCTGTGAAGACGCTCTCATGACACTGTCGTGAAGCTGTGATGATGATGTCGTGATGCTGTGATGATGCTGTGATGACGCTGTGATAACGCTGTGATGACACTGTGATGATGCTCTATTGATGCTGTGATGATGCAGTAATAACGCTGTGATGACGCTCTTATAATTTTGTGATGATGCTGTGATGATACTGTGGTGATGCAGTGATGATGCAGTGATGACGCTGTGATGAGTCTCTGATGATGCTGAGATGACGCTGTGATGATGCAGTGATGACGCTGTGATGACACTATCGTGATTCTGTGATGATGATGTGATGATGCAGTAATGATGCTGTGATGATGCACTGATGATACTGTGATGACGTTGTGATAATGCAATGATTAGGCAGTAATGATGCTGTGATGATGCTGAGATGACACTGTGATGATGCAGTAATGGTGCAGTGATGATGCAGTTATGACACCGTGATAATGCTGTGATGCCGCAGTGAGTAAACAGTAATGATTCTGTGATGATGCAGTGATGATGATGTGATGATGCTGCGATGATGCTTTGATGATGCTGTGATGCTGCAGTGATGAAGCTGTGATGATTTTGTGATGATGCAGTTTAGATGCAGTGACGATGCAGTTATGACGCTGTGATGACGCGGTGATGATGCTGTGACGATGCTTTGATGATTTTGTTATGTTGTTGTGATGATGCAGTTATGATGATATGACGATGCTGTAACGATGCCGTGATGATGCTGTGATGATGCTGTGATGATGCAGTGATGACGCTGCGGTGATGCTGTGATGATGCTGTGATGATACAGTCATGATGTTACGATGACGCTGTGATGATGCTGTAATGATGTTGTGATGATGCTGTCGTTACGCTATGATGATTCTGTGATTATGTAGCTAAAATGCTGTGATGATGATGTGATGATGTAGTGATGATGCAGTGGTGATGCTCTGATGACGATGCAAAGATGCTGTGATGATGCAGTAATGATGCTGTGATGATTCTGTGATGATGCTGTGATGATGCTGAGATTATGCTCAGATTATGCTCTGATGATGCAGTGATGGTACAGTGATGATTCAGTGAGGAGTCAGTGATGATGATGTGATTACGATGCGGAGATGCTGTGATCATGCAGTAAGGATGCAATGATGATGCTGTGATGACACTGTGATTATGTTGTGTTGGTACTTGTAATGATGTTTTGATGACGATGTGATGATGATGTGATGATGCTGTGATGATGCAGTGATTATGCAGTGATGATGCTGTGATGATGTGGTGATGATGCAGTGATTATGCAGTGATGATGCTGTGATGACGCAGTGATGATGTTGTGATGATATTGTGATGATGATATGAAGATGCTATGATGATTCAGTGATGATTCTGTGATGATGCATTTACGATACTGTGATGACGCTGTGATGATGTTGTTATGATGGTGTGATGATGCTGTGATGATATTTTGATGATACTGTGACAATGATGTGATGATGCAGCAATGATGCAGTGTTGATGATGTGATGATGCGGTGATGATGCAGTGATTATGCAGTGATGATACTGTGATGATGCATTGGTGGTGCTGTGATGATGCTTGGATGATGCTTGGATGATTCAGTGATGATTCTGTGATGACACTGTGATGATGTGATGGTGCAGTGAATATACTGTGATGACACTATGATGATGCAGTGATTATGCAGAAATGATTCTGTGATGATGCTGAGATGATGTTGTTATGATGTAGTGATGATGCTTTGATGACGCTGTCGTGATGGTGAGATGACGCTGTCGTGATGCTTTGATGATGCTGTGATGACACTGTGATGATGCAGTGATGATACTGTGATGACGCTGTGAAAATGCAATGATTATGCAGAAATGATTCTGTGATGATGCTGAGATGATGCTGTGATGATGCAGTGAGTAAGCAGTGATGATGCAGTAATGATGCCATGATGATGCTGAGATGATGCTGTGATGGTGCAGTGATGGTGCAGTGATGATTCAGTGAGGACACTGTGATGATGCTGTGATTACAATCTGATGACGTAGTGATGATGCTGTGATGACCTTATGATGATGCTGTGATGATTCTGTGATGATGCTGTGATTATGCTGCTATGATGCAGTCATGATGCAGTGATGATGCTGAGATGACACTGATGATGCTGTGATAATGATGTGATGATGCTGTGATGATGTATTGATGACAGTGAAGATGCTATAATGATGATGTGATGATGCAGTGATGATGCTGTGATAATGTTCTGATGATGAAGCTATGATGTTATGATGCAGTGATGACACTGTCATGACGCTGTGATGATGCAGTGAGTAAGCAGTAATGATGCTGTGATGATGCTGAGATGATGATGTGATGATGCAGTGGTGATGCTCTGATGACGATGCAAAGATGCTGTGATGATGCAGTAATGATGCTGTGATGATTTGGTGATGATGCTGTGATGACAGTTTGATGACGTTGTTATGATGCTGTGATGACACTGAAAACGTTGTGATGATGATGTGATAATGCTGTGATGATGGAGTGATGATGTATTTATGACATTGTGATTATGCCGAGATGATGCTTTGATGATGCAGTTATGATGCTGTGATGATGATGCACTCATGATGCAGTGAGGATGCAGTGATGATGCTGTGATGATGCTCTGATGATGACGAAGTGATGATGCTGTGATGATGTAGTGATGATGCAGTGATGTGTAGTGATGACGCTGTGATGATATTGTGATGATGATGTGATGATGCTGTGATTATGCGGAGATTATGCAGTGATTATGCAGTGATGATGCTGTCATGACAGTGTGATGATGCTGTGATGATGCTGCGATGTTGCTGTGAGGATGCTGTGATGATGCAGTGATTCTGAAGTAATGATGCTGTGATGGTGCTGTGATGGTGCTGTGATGATGCAGTGATGATGCAGTGATGATGCAGTGATGATATGATGATGCAGTGATTATGCTGTAATAATTCTGTGACTATACTGAGATGATGCTGTAATGATGCATTGATGACGCTGTGATGACGCTGTGTTGATGCTGTGAGGATGCTGTGATGATGCAGTGATGATGCTGACATGAAACTGATGATGTTGTGATGATGATGTGATGATGCTATGATGATGCAGTGAGTAAGCAGTAATGATGCTGAGATGATGATGTGATGATGCTGTGATGATGCTCTGATGATGCTGTGATGACGCAGTGATGATTCTGTGATGATGCAGTGATGATGTAGTGATGATGCTGTGATGATACTGTGATTATGCTGTGATGATGCTCTGATGATGCTGTGATGACGCAGTGATGATTCTGTGATGATGCTGTGATGATGCTGCGATGTTGCTGTGAGGATGCTGTGATGATGCAGTGATTCTGCAGTAATGATGCTGTGATGATGCTGTGATGATGCAGTGATGACGCTGTGATGACTATGCGATGATGATGTGATGATGCTGTGATTATGCAGCTATGATGCTGTGATGATGCAGTGATTCTGCAGTAATGATGCTGTGATGGTGCTGTGATGATGCAGTGATGATGCAGTGATGACGATATGATGATGCAGTGATTATGCAGTGATTATGCTGTGACTATACTGAGATGATGCTGTAATGATGCATTGTTGACGTTGTGATGACGCTGTATTGATGCTGTGAGGATGCTGTGATGATGCAGTGATTATGCAGTGATGATGCTGTGATGACTCTGTGATGATGTTGTGATGATGCTGCGATGATGCTCTGATGATGCTGTGATGATGCTCTGATGATGCTGTGATGATGCAGTGATGATGCTGTGATGATGCAGTGATGATGCATTGATGATGTAGTGATGACGCTGTGATGATACTGTGATTATGCTGAGATGATGCTGTGATGATGTGATGATGCAGTGATGATTCACTGAGTAAGAAGTGATTATGTAGTGATGACGCTCTGATGACGCAGTGTTGATGTTGTGATGATGTTGTGATAATGCAGTGATGATGCTGTGATGACACTGTAATGACGCTGTCGTGATGCTGTGATGACGTAGTCATGGTGTTGTAATGATGCTGTTATGACACTGTGATTATGCAGTGATGATGCTATGATGATGCTGTGATGATACAGTGATGACAATTTGATGATGTAGTGATGATGCTGTGATGACTCTATGATTATGCAGCTATGATGCTATGATGATGATGTGAGGATGAAGTGATTATGCATTTTTGATGCTGTGATGACGCTGTCATGATGCTGTGATGAAGCTGCGATGATGCAGTGATTATGCAGTTAGGACGCTTTGATGACACTGTGATGATGCATTTATGACACTGTAATGACGCTGTGATGATGTTGTGATGATGCAGTGAATAAGCAGTAATGATATTGTGATGATGCTGAGATGATGCTGTGATAACGCAGTGATGATGCTGTGATGACGCTTTGATGATGTTGTGATTATGATGTGATGCAGTGATGATTTTTTGATGATGCAGTTTAGATGCAGTGACGATGCAGTTATGACGCTGTGATGACGCGGTGATGATGCTGTGATGATGCTTTGATTATTCAGTGATGATGCAGTGATGATGCTGTGATGATGCTGTGATGATGCAGTAATGATGCTGTGATGATGCATGATGATGCTACGATGATGTTGTGATGATGCTGTGATGATGATGTGATGATGCTGCAATGATGCTGTGATGATGTTGTGATGATGCTGTGATGACGCTGCGATAACACAGTGATGATGTGGTGATGCAGTAATGATGCTGTGACGACGCACTGATTCTGCTCTGATGATGCTGTAATGATGCAGTCATGATGCAATAATGATGATGCTGTGATGATGCAGTGATGATGTTGTTATGACGCTGTGATGAAGCTGTGATAATATTATGATGATGCTATGATGACATAGCGATGATGCTGTGAAGATTCTTTGATGACGATGTGATGACAATGTGATGATGCTCTGATGATGCTGTTATGACGCTGTGATGATGCTGTGATGGTTCTTTGATGATGCAGTGTTTATGCAGTTATGACGCTGTGATGACGCTGTGATGATGCTTTGATCATGCTGTTATGATGCAGTTATTATGACGCCATGATGTTGTGACAATGCAGTGATGATGCGGTGATGACGCTGTGATGATGCAGTGATGATGCAGTAATGACGCTGTGATGATTTTGTGATGATGCTCTGATGACGCAGTGATGATGCTGTGATGATGTAGTGATGATGCTGTGAAGACGCTCTCATGACACTGTCGTGAAGCTGTGATGATGATGTCGTGATGCTGTGATGATGCTGTGATGACGCTGTGATAACGCTGTGATGACACTGTGATGATGCTCTATTGATGCTGTGATGATGCAGTAATAACGCTGTGATGACGCTCTTATAATTTTGTGATGATGCTGTGATGATACTGTGGTGATGCAGTGATGATGCAGTGATGACGCTGTGATGAGTCTCTGATGATGCTGAGATGACGCTGTGATGATGCAGTGATGACGCTGTGATGACACTATCGTGATTCTGTGATGATGATGTGATGATGCAGTAATGATGCTGTGATGATGCACTGATGATACTGTGATGACGTTGTGATAATGCAATGATTAGGCAGTAATGATGCTGTGATGATGCTGAGATGACACTGTGATGATGCAGTAATGGTGCAGTGATGATGCAGTTATGACACCGTGATAATGCTGTGATGCCGCAGTGAGTAAACAGTAATGATTCTGTGATGATGCAGTGATGATGATGTGATGATGCTGCGATGATGCTTTGATGATGCTGTGATGCTGCAGTGATGAAGCTGTGATGATTTTGTGATGATGCAGTTTAGATGCAGTGACGATGCAGTTATGACGCTGTGATGACGCGGTGATGATGCTGTGACGATGCTTTGATGATTTTGTTATGTTGTTGTGATGATGCAGTTATGATGATATGACGATGCTGTAACGATGCCGTGATGATGCTGTGATGATGCTGTGATGATGCAGTGATGACGCTGCGGTGATGCTGTGATGATGCTGTGATGATACAGTCATGATGTTACGATGACGCTGTGATGATGCTGTAATGATGTTGTGATGATGCTGTCGTTACGCTATGATGATTCTGTGATTATGTAGCTAAAATGCTGTGATGATGATGTGATGATGTAGTGATGATGCAGTGGTGATGCTCTGATGACGATGCAAAGATGCTGTGATGATGCAGTAATGATGCTGTGATGATTCTGTGATGATGCTGTGATGATGCTGAGATTATGCTCAGATTATGCTCTGATGATGCAGTGATGGTACAGTGATGATTCAGTGAGGAGTCAGTGATGATGATGTGATTACGATGCGGAGATGCTGTGATCATGCAGTAAGGATGCAATGATGATGCTGTGATGACACTGTGATTATGTTGTGTTGGTACTTGTAATGATGTTTTGATGACGATGTGATGATGATGTGATGATGCTGTGATGATGCAGTGATTATGCAGTGATGATGCTGTGATGATGTGGTGATGATGCAGTGATTATGCAGTGATGATGCTGTGATGACGCAGTGATGATGTTGTGATGATATTGTGATGATGATATGAAGATGCTATGATGATTCAGTGATGATTCTGTGATGATGCATTTACGATACTGTGATGACGCTGTGATGATGTTGTTATGATGGTGTGATGATGCTGTGATGATATTTTGATGATACTGTGACAATGATGTGATGATGCAGCAATGATGCAGTGTTGATGATGTGATGATGCGGTGATGATGCAGTGATTATGCAGTGATGATACTGTGATGATGCATTGGTGGTGCTGTGATGATGCTTGGATGATGCTTGGATGATTCAGTGATGATTCTGTGATGACACTGTGATGATGTGATGGTGCAGTGAATATACTGTGATGACACTATGATGATGCAGTGATTATGCAGAAATGATTCTGTGATGATGCTGAGATGATGTTGTTATGATGTAGTGATGATGCTTTGATGACGCTGTCGTGATGGTGAGATGACGCTGTCGTGATGCTTTGATGATGCTGTGATGACACTGTGATGATGCAGTGATGATACTGTGATGACGCTGTGAAAATGCAATGATTATGCAGAAATGATTCTGTGATGATGCTGAGATGATGCTGTGATGATGCAGTGAGTAAGCAGTGATGATGCAGTAATGATGCCATGATGATGCTGAGATGATGCTGTGATGGTGCAGTGATGGTGCAGTGATGATTCAGTGAGGACACTGTGATGATGCTGTGATTACAATCTGATGACGTAGTGATGATGCTGTGATGACCTTATGATGATGCTGTGATGATTCTGTGATGATGCTGTGATTATGCTGCTATGATGCAGTCATGATGCAGTGATGATGCTGAGATGACACTGATGATGCTGTGATAATGATGTGATGATGCTGTGATGATGTATTGATGACAGTGAAGATGCTATAATGATGATGTGATGATGCAGTGATGATGCTGTGATAATGTTCTGATGATGAAGCTATGATGTTATGATGCAGTGATGACACTGTCATGACGCTGTGATGATGCAGTGAGTAAGCAGTAATGATGCTGTGATGATGCTGAGATGATGATGTGATGATGCAGTGGTGATGCTCTGATGACGATGCAAAGATGCTGTGATGATGCAGTAATGATGCTGTGATGATTTGGTGATGATGCTGTGATGACAGTTTGATGACGTTGTTATGATGCTGTGATGACACTGAAAACGTTGTGATGATGATGTGATAATGCTGTGATGATGGAGTGATGATGTATTTATGACATTGTGATTATGCCGAGATGATGCTTTGATGATGCAGTTATGATGCTGTGATGATGATGCACTCATGATGCAGTGAGGATGCAGTGATGATGCTGTGATGATGCTCTGATGATGACGAAGTGATGATGCTGTGATGATGTAGTGATGATGCAGTGATGTGTAGTGATGACGCTGTGATGATATTGTGATGATGATGTGATGATGCTGTGATTATGCGGAGATTATGCAGTGATTATGCAGTGATGATGCTGTCATGACAGTGTGATGATGCTGTGATGATGCTGCGATGTTGCTGTGAGGATGCTGTGATGATGCAGTGATTCTGAAGTAATGATGCTGTGATGGTGCTGTGATGATGCAGTGATGATGCAGTGATGATGCAGTGATGATATGATGATGCAGTGATTATGCTGTAATAATTCTGTGACTATACTGAGATGATGCTGTAATGATGCATTGATGACGCTGTGATGACGCTGTGTTGATGCTGTGAGGATGCTGTGATGATGCAGTGATTATGCAGTGATGATGCTGACATGAAACTGATGATGTTGTGATGATGATGTGATGATGCTATGATGATGCAGTGAGTAAGCAGTAATGATGCTGAGATGATGATGTGATGATGCTGTGATGATGCTGTGATGATGCTGTGATGATGCTCTGATGATGCTGTGATGACGCAGTGATGATTCTGTGATGATGCAGTGATGATGTAGTGATGACGCTGTGATGATACTGTGATTATTCTGTGATGATGCTGTGATTATGCGGTGATTATGCAGTGATGATGCTGTCATGACCCTGTGATGATGATGCGATGATGCTGTGATGATGCTGCGATGTTGCTGTGAGGATGCTGTGATGATGCAGTGATTCTGCAGTAATGATGCTGTGATGATGCTGTGATGATGCAGTGATGACGCTGTGATGACTATGTGATGATGATGTGATGATGCTGTGATTATGCAGCTATGATGCTGTGATGATGCAGTGATTCTGCAGTAATGATGCTGTGATGGTGCTGTGATGATGCAGTGATGATGCAGTGATGACGATATGATGATGCAGTGATTATGCAGTGATTATGCTGTGACTATACTGAGATGATGCTGTAATGATGCATTGTTGACGTTGTGATGACGCTGTATTGATGCTGTGAGGATGCTGTGATGATGCAGTGATTATGCAGTGATGATGCTGTGATGACTCTGTGATGATGCTGTGATGACTCTGTGATGATGTTGTGATGATGCTGTGATGATGCTCTGATGATGCTGTGATGATGCAGTGATGATGCTGTGATGATGCAGTGATGATGCATTGATGATGTAGTGATGACGCTGTGATGATACTGTGATTATGCTGAGATGATGCTGTGATGATGTGATGATGCAGTGATGATTCACTGAGTAAGAAGTGATTATGTAGTGATGACGCTCTGATGACGCAGTGATGATGTTGTGATGATGTTGTGATAATGCAGTGATGATGCTGTGATGACACTGTAATGACGCTGTCGTGATGCTGTGATGACGTAGTCATGGTGTTGTAATGATGCTGTTATGACACTGTGATTATGCAGTGATGATGCTATGATGATGCTGTGATGATACAGTGATGACAATTTGATGATGTAGTGATGATGCTGTGATGACTCTATGATTATGCAGCTATGATGCTATGATGATGATGTGAGGATGAAGTGATTATGCATTTTTGATGCTGTGATGACGCTGTCATGATGCTGTGATGAAGCTGCGATGATGCAGTGATTATGCAGTTAGAACGCTTTGATGACACTGTGATGATGCATTTATGACACTGTAATGACGCTGTGATGATGTTGTGATGATGCAGTGAATAAGCAGTAATGATACTGTGATGATGCTGAGATGATGCTGTGATAACGCAGTGATGATGCTGTGATGACGCTTTGATGATGTTGTGATTATGATGTGATGCAGTGATGATTTTTTGATGATGCAGTTTAGATGCAGTGACGATGCAGTTATGACGCTGTGATGACGCGGTGATGATGCTGTGATGATGCTTTGATTATTCAGTGATGATGCAGTGATGATGCTGTGATGATGCTGTGATGATGCAGTAATGATGCTGTGATGATGCATGATGATGCTACGATGATGTTGTGATGATGCTGTGATGATGATGTGATGATGCAGCAATGATGCTGTGATGATTCTGTGATGATGTTGTGATGATGCTGTGATGACGCTGCGATAACACAGTGATGATGTGGTGATGCAGTAATGATGCTGTGACGACGCACTGATTCTGCTCTGATGATGCTGTAATGATGCAGTCATGATGCAATAATGATGATGCTGTGATGATGCAGTGATGATGTTGTTATGACGCTGTGATGAAGCTGTGATAATATTATGATGATGCTATGATGACATAGCGATGATGCTGTGAAGATTCTTTGATGACGATGTGATGACAATGTGATGATGCTCTGATGATGCTGTTATGACGCTGTGATGATGCTGTGATGGTTCTTTGATGATGCAGTGTTTATGCAGTTATGACGCTGTGATGACGCTGTGATGATGCTTTGATCATGCTGTTATGATGCAGTTATTATGACGCCATGATGTTGTGACAATGCAGTGATGATGCGGTGATGACGCTGTGATGATGCAGTGATGATGCAGTAATGACGCTGTGATGATTTTGTGATGATGCTCTGATGACGCAGTGATGATGCTGTGATGATGTAGTGATGATGCTGTGAAGACGCTCTCATGACACTGTCGTGAAGCTGTGATGATGATGTCGTGATGCTGTGATGATGCTGTGATGACGCTGTGATAACGCTGTGATGACACTGTGATGATGCTCTATTGATGCTGTGATGATGCAGTAATAACGCTGTGATGACGCTCTTATAATTTTGTGATGGTGCTGTGATGATACTGTGGTGATGCAGTGATGATGCAGTGATGACGCTGTGATGAGTCTCTGATGATGCTGAGATGACGCTGTGATGATGCAGTGATGACGCTGTGATGACACTATCGTGATTCTGTGATGATGATGTGATGATGCAGTAATGATGCTGTGATGATGCACTGTTGATACTGTGATGACATTGTGATAATGCAATGATTAGGCAGTAATGATGCTGTGATGATGCTGAGATGACACTGTGATGATGCAGTAATGGTGCAGTGATGATGCAGTTTTGACACCGTGATAATGCTGTGATGCCGCAGTGAGTAAACAGTAATGATTCTGTGATGATGCAGTGATGATGATGTGATGATGCTGCGATGATGCTTTGATGATGCTGTGATGCTGCAGTGATGAAGCTGTGATGATTTTGTGATGATGCAGTTTAGATGCAGTGACGATGCAGTTATGACGCTGTGATGACGCGGTTATGATGCTGTGACGATGCTTTGATGATTTTGTTATGTTGTTGTGATGATGCAGTTATGATGATATGACGATGCTGTAACGATGCCGTGATGATGCTGTGATGATGCTGTGATGATGCAGTGATGACGCTGCGGTGATGCTGTGATGATGCTGTGATGATACAGTCATGATGTTACAATGACGCTGTGATGATGCTGTAATGATGTTGTGATGATGCTGTCGTTACGCTATGATGATTCTGTGATTATGTAGCTAAAATGCTGTGATGATGATGTGATGATGTAGTGATGATGCAGTGGTGATGCTCTGATGACGATGCAAAGATGCTGTGATGATGCAGTAATGATGCTGTGATGATTCTGTGATGATGCTGTGATGATGCTGAGATTATGCTCAGATTATGCTCTGATGATGCAGTGATGGTACAGTGATGATTCAGTGAGGAGTCAGTGATGATGATGTGATTACGATGCGGAGATGCTGTGATCATGCAGTAAGGATGCAATGATGATGCTGTGATGACACTGTGATTATGTTGTGTTGATACTTGTAATGATGTTTTGATGACGATGTGATGATGCTGTGATGATGCAGTGATTATGCAGTGATGATGCTGTGATGATGTGGTGATGATGCAGTGATTATGCAGTGATGATGCTGTGATGATGCAGTGAGTAAGCAGTGATGATGCAGTAATGATGCCATGATGATGCTGAGATGATGCTGTGATGTTGCAGTAATGGTGCAGTGATGATTCAGTGAGGACACTGTGATGATGCTGTGATTACAATCTGATGACGTAGTGATGATGCTGTGATGACCTTATGATGATGCTGTGATGATTCTGTGATGATGCTGTGATTATGCTGCTATGATGCAGTCATGATGCAGTGATGATGCTGAGATGACACTGATGATGCTGTGATAATGATGTGATGATGCTGTGATGATGTATTGATGACAGTGAAGATGCTATAATGATGATGTGATGATGCAGTGATGATGCTGTGATAATGTTCTGATGATGAAGCTATGATGTTATGATGCAGTGATGACACTGTCATGACGCTGTGATGATGCAGTGAGTAAGCAGTAATGATGCTGTGATGATGCTGAGATGATGATGTGATGATGCAGTGGTGATGCTCTGATGACGATGCAAAGATGCTGTGATGATGCAGTAATGATGCTGTGATGATTCTGTGATGATTTGGTGATGATGCTGTGATGACAGTTTGATGACGTTGTTATGATGCTGTGATGACACTGAAAACGTTGTGATGATGATGTGATAATGCTGTGATGATGGAGTGATGATGTATTTATGACATTGTGATTATGCCGAGATGATGCTTTGATGATGCAGTTATGATGCTGTGATGATGATGCACTCATGATGCAGTGAGGATGCAGTGATGATGCTGTGATGATGCTCTGATGATGACGAAGTGATGATGCTGTGATGATGTAGTGATGATGCAGTGATGTGTAGTGATGACGCTGTGATGATATTGTGATGATGATGTGATGATGCTGTGATGATGCTGTGATTATGCGGAGATTATGCAGTGATGATGCTGTCATGACAGTGTGATGATGCTGTGATGATGCTGCGATGTTGCTGTGAGGATGCTGTGATGATGCAGTGATTCTGAAGTAATGATGCTGTGATGGTGCTGTGATGATGCAGTGATGATGCAGTGATGATGCAGTGATGATATGATGATGCAGTGATTATGCTGTAATAATTCTGTGACTATACTGAGATGATGCTGTAATGATGCATTGATGACGCTGTGATGACGCTGTGTTGATGCTGTGAGGATGCTGTGATGATGCAGTGATTATGCAGTGATGATGCTGACATGAAACTGATGATGTTGTGATGATGATGTGATGATGCTATGATGATGCAGTGAGTAAGCCGTAATGATGCTGAGATGATGATGTGATGATGCTGTGATGATGCTGTGATGATGCTCTGATGATGCTGTGATGACGCAGTGATGATTCTGTGATGATTCTGTGATGATGCAGTGATGATGTAGTGATGACGCTGTGATGATACTGTGATTATGCTGTGATGATGCTGTGATTATGCGGTGATTATGCAGTGATGATGCTGTCATGACACTGTGATGATGATGCGATGATGCTGTGATGATGCTGCGATGTTGCTGTGAGGATGCTGTGATGATGCAGTGATTCTGCAGTAATGATGCTGTGATGATGCTGTGATGATGCAGTGATGACCCTGTGATGACTATGCGATGATGATGTGATGATGCTGTGATTATGCAGCTATGATGCTGTGATGATGCAGTGATTCTGAAGTAATGATGCTGTGATGGTGCTGTGATGATGCAGTGATGATGCAGTGATGACGATATGATGATGCAGTGATTATGCAGTGATGATGCTGTGATGATGCATTGTTGACGTTGTGATGACGCTGTATTGATGCTGTGAGGATGCTGTGATGATGCAGTGATTATGCAGTGATGATGCTGTGATGACTCTGTGATGATGTTGTGATGATGCTGTGATGATGCTCTGATGATGCTGTGATGATGCAGTGATGATGCTGTGATGATGCAGTGATGATGCATTGATGATGTAGTGATGACGCTGTGATGATACTGTGATTATGCTGAGATGATGCTGTGATGATGTGATGATGCAGTGATGATTCACTGAGTAAGAAGTGATTATGTAGTGATGACGCTCTGATGACGCAGTGATGATGTTGTGATGATGTTGTGATAATGCAGTGATGATGCTGTGATGACACTGTAATGACGCTGTCGTGATGCTGTGATGACGTAGTCATGGTGTTGTAATGATGCTGTTATGACACTGTGATTGTGCAGTGATGATGCTATGATGATGCTGTGATGATACAGTGATGACAATTTGATGATGTAGTGATGATGCTGTGATGACTCTATGATTATGCAGCTATGATGCTATGATGATGATGTGAGGATGAAGTGATTATGCATTTTTGATGCTGTGATGACGCTGTCATGATGCTGTGATGAAGCTGCGATGATGCAGTGATTATGCAGTTAGGACGCTTTGATGACACTGTGATGATGCATTTATGACACTGTAATGACGCTGTGATGATGTTGTGATGATGCAGTGAATAAGCAGTAATGATACTGTGATGATGCTGAGATGATGCTGTGATAACGCAGTGATGATGCTGTGATGACGCTTTGATGATGTTGTGATTATGATGTGATGCAGTGATGATTTTTTGATGATGCAGTTTAGATGCAGTGACGATGCAGTTATGACGCTGTGATGACGCGGTGATGATGCTGTGATGATGCTTTGATGATTTTGTTATGTTGTTGTGATGATGCAGTTATGATGATATGACGATGCTGTAACGATGCCGTGATGATGCAGTGATGATGCTGTGATGATGCTGTGATGATGCAGTAATGATGCTGTGATGATGCATGATGATGCTACGATGATGTTGTGATGATGCTGTGATGATGATGTGATGATGCAGCAATGATGCTGTGATGATTCTGTGATGATGTTGTGATGATGCTGTGATGACGCTGCGATAACACAGTGATGATGTGGTGATGCAGTAATGATGCTGTGACGACGCACTGATTCTGCTCTGATGATGCTGTAATGATGCAGTCATGATGCAATAATGATGATGCTGTGATGATGCAGTGATGATGTTGTTATGACGCTGTGATGAAGCTGTGATAATATTATGATGATGCTATGATGACATAGCGATGATGCTGTGAAGATTCTTTGATGACGATGTGATGACAATGTGATGATGCTCTGATGATGCTGTTATGACGCTGTGATGATGCTGTGATGGTTCTTTGATGATGCAGTGTTTATGCAGTTATGACGCTGTGATGACGCTGTGATGATGCTTTGATCATGCTGTTATGATGCAGTTATTATGATGCCATGATGTTGTGACAATGCAGTGATGATGCGGTGATGACGCTGTGATGATGCAGTGATGATGCAGTAATGACGCTGTGATGATTTTGTGATGATGCTCTGATGACGCAGTGATGATGCTGTGATGATGTAGTGATGATGCTGTGAAGACGCTCTCATGACACTGTCGTGAAGCTGTGATGATGATGTCGTGATGCTGTGATGATGCTGTGATGACGCTGTGATAACGCTGTGATGACACTGTGATGATGCTCTATTGATGCTGTGATGATGCAGTAATAACGCTGTGATGACGCTCTTATAATTTTGTGATGATGCTGTGATGATACTGTGGTGATGCAGTGATGATGCAGTGATGACGCTGTGATGAGTCTCTGATGATGCTGAGATGACGCTGTGATGATGCAGTGATGACGCTGTGATGACACTATCGTGATTCTGTGATGATGATGTGATGATGCAGTAATGATGCTGTGATGATGCACTGATGATACTGTGATGACGTTGTGATAATGCAATGATTAGGCAGTAATGATGCTGTGATGATGCTGAGATGACACTGTGATGATGCAGTAATGGTGCAGTGATGATGCAGTTATGACACCGTGATAATGCTGTGATGCCGCAGTGAGTAAACAGTAATGATTCTGTGATGATGCAGTGATGATGATGTGATGATGCTGCGATGATGCTTTGATGATGCTGTGATGCTGCAGTGATGAAGCTGTGATGATTTTGTGATGATGCAGTTTAGATGCAGTGACGATGCAGTTATGACGCTGTGATGACGCGGTGATGATGCTGTGACGATGCTTTGATGATTTTGTTATGTTGTTGTGATGATGCAGTTATGATGATATGACGATGCCGTAACGATGCCGTGATGATGCTGTCATGATGCTGTGATGATGCAGTGATGACGCTGCGGTGATGCTGTGATGATGCTGTGATGATACAGTCATGATGTTACGATGACGCTGTGATGATGCTGTAATGATGTTGTGATGATGCTGTCGTTACGCTATGATGATTCTGTGATTATGTAGCTAAAATGCTGTGATGATGATGTGATGATGTAGTGATGATGCAGTGGTGATGCTCTGATGACGATGCAAAGATGCTGTGATGATGCAGTAATGATGCTGTGATGATTCTGTGATGATGCTGTGATTATGCTGAGATTATGCTCAGATTATGCTCTGATGATGCAGTGATGGTACAGTGATGATTCAGTGAGGAGTCAGTGATGATGATGTGATTACGATGCGGAGATGCTGTGATCATGCAGTAAGGATGCAATGATGATGCTGTGATGACACTGTGATTATGTTGTGTTGATACTTGTAATGATGTTTTGATGACGATGTGATGATGCTGTGATGATGCAGTGATTATGCAGTGATGATGCTGTGATGATGTGGTGATGATGCAGTGATTATGCAGTGATGATGCTGTGATGATGCAGTGATGATGCTGTGATGATATTGTGATGATGATATGAAGATGCTATGATGATTCAGTGATGATTCTGTGATGATGCATTTACGATACTGTGATGACGCTGTGATGATGTTGTTATGATGGTGTGATGATGCTGTGATGATATTTTGATGATACTGTGACAATGATGTGATGATGCAGCAATGATGCAGTGTTGATGATGTGATGATGCGGTGATGATGCAGTGATTATGCAGTGATGATACTGTGATGATGCATTGGTGGTGCTGTGATGATGCTTGGATGATTCAGTGATGATTCTGTGATGACACTGTGATGATGTGATGATGCAGTGAATATACTGTGATGACACTATGATGATGCAGTGATTATGCAGAAATGATTCTGTGATGATGCTGAGATGATGTTGTTATGATGCAGTGATGATGCTTTGATGACGCTGTCGTGATGGTGAGATGACGCTGTCGTGATGCTTTGATGATGCTGTGATGACACTGTGATGATGCAGTGATGATACTGTGATGACGCTGTGAAAATGCAATGATTATGCAGAAATGATTCTGTGATGATGCTGAGATGATGCTGTGATGATGCAGTGAGTAAGCAGTGATGATGCAGTAATGATGCCATGATGATGCTGAGATGATGCTGTGATGGTGCAGTGATGATTCAGTGAGGACACTGTGATGATGCTGTGATTACAATCTGATGACGTAGTGATGATGCTGTGATGACCTTATGATGATGCTGTGATGATTCTGTGATGATGCTGTGATTATGCTGCTATGATGCAGTCATGATGCAGTGATGATGCTGAGATGACACTGATGATGCTGTGATAATGATGTGATGATGCTGTGATGATGTATTGATGACAGTGAAGATGCTATAATGATGATGTGATGATGCAGTGATGATGCTGTGATAATGTTCTGATGATGAAGCTATGATGTTATGATGCAGTGATGACACTGTCATGACGCTGTGATGATGCAGTGAGTAAGCAGTAATGATGCTGTGATGATGCTGAGATGATGATGTGATGATGCAGTGGTGATGCTCTGATGACGATGCAAAGATGCTGTGATGATGCAGTAATGATGCTGTGATGATTCTGTGATGATTTGGTGATGATGCTGTGATGACAGTTTGATGACGTTGTTATGATGCTGTGATGACACTGAAAACGTTGTGATGATGATGTGATAATGCTGTGATGATGGAGTGATGATGTATTTATGACATTGTGATTATGCCGAGATGATGCTTTGATGATGCAGTTATGATGCTGTGATGATGATGCACTCATGATGCAGTGAGGATGCAGTGATGATGCTGTGATGATGCTCTGATGATGACGAAGTGATGATGCTGTGATGATGCAGTGATGTGTAGTGATGACGCTGTGATGATATTGTGATGATGATGTGATGATGCTGTGATGATGCTGTGATTATGCGGAGATTATGCAGTGATGATGCTGTCATGACAGTGTGATGATGCTGTGATGATGCTGCGATGTTGCTGTGAGGATGCTGTGATGATGCAGTGATTCTGAAGTAATGATGCTGTGATGGTGCTGTGATGATGCAGTGATGATGCAGTGATGATGCAGTGATGATATGATGATGCAGTGATTATGCTGTAATAATTCTGTGACTATACTGAGATGATGCTGTAATGATGCATTGATGACGCTGTGATGACGCTGTGTTGATGCTGTGAGGATGCTGTGATGATGCAGTGATTATGCAGTGATGATGCTGACATGAAACTGATGATGTTGTGATGATGATGTGATGATGCTATGATGATGCAGTGAGTAAGCAGTAATGATGCTGAGATGATGCTGTGATGATGCTGTGATGATGCTGTGATGATGCTCTGATGATGCTGTGATGACGCAGTGATGATTCTGTGATGATGCAGTGATGATGTAGTGATGACGCTGTGATGATACTGTGATTATGCTGTGATGATGCTGTGATTATGCGGTGATTATGCAGTGATGATGCTGTCATGACCCTGTGATGATGATGCGATGATGCTGTGATGATGCTGCGATGTTGCTGTGAGGATGCTGTGATGATGCAGTGATTCTGCAGTAATGATGCTGTGATGATGCAGTGATGACTCTGTGATGACTATGCGATGATGATGTGATGATGCTGTGATGATGCTGTGATTATGCAGCTATGATGCTGTGATGATGCAGTGATTCTGCAGTAATGATGCTGTGATGGTGCTGTGATGATGCAGTGATGATGCAGTGATGACGATATGATGATGCAGTGATTATGCAGTGATTATGCTGTGACTATACTGAGATGATGCTGTAATGATGCATTGTTGACGTTGTGATGACGCTGTATTGATGCTGTGAGGATGCTGTGATGATGCTCTGATGATGCTGTGATGATACAGTGATGATGCTGTGATGATGCAGTGATGATGCATTGATGATGCTGTGATGCTGCAGTGATGAAGCTGTGATGATTTTGTGATGATGCAGTTTAGATGCAGTGACGATGCACTTATGACGCTGTGATGACGCGGTGATGATGCTGTGACGATGCTTTGATGATTTTGTTATGTTGTTGTGATGATGCACTTATGATGATATGACGATGCTGTAACGATGCCGTGATGATGCTGTGATGATGCTGTGATGATGCTGTGATGATGCAGTGATTATGCAGTGATGATGCTGTGATGATGTGGTGATGATGCAGTGATTATGCAGTGATGATGCTGTGATGATGCAGTGATGATGCTGTGATGATATTGTGATGATGATATGAAGATGCTATGATGATTCAGTGATGATTCTGTGATGATGCATTTACGATACTGTGATGACGCTGTGATGATGTTGTTATGATGGTGTGATGATGCTGTGATGATATTTTGATGATACTGTGACAATGATGTGATGATGCAGCAATGATGCAGTGTTGATGATGTGATGATGCGGTGATGATGCATTGGTGGTGCTGTGATGATGCTTGGATGATGCTTGGATGATTCAGTGATGATTCTGTGATGACACTGTGATGATGTGATGATGCAGTGAATATACTGTGATGACACTATGATGATGCAGTGATTATGCAGAAATGATTCTGTGATGATGCTGAGATGATGTTGTTATGATGCAGTGATGATGCTTTGATGACGCTGTCGTGATGGTGAGATGACGCTGTCGTGATGCTTTGATGATGCTGTGATGACACTGTGATGATGCAGTGATGATACTGTGATGACGCTGTGAAAATGCAATGATTATGCAGAAATGATTCTGTGATGATGCTGAGATGATGCTGTGATGATGCAGTGAGTAAGCAGTGATGATGCAGTAATGATGCCATGATGATGCTGAGATGATGCTGTGATGTTGCAGTGATGGTGCAGTGATGATTCAGTGAGGACACTGTGATGATGCTGTGATTACAATTTGATGACGTAGTGATGATGCTGTGATGACCTTATGATGATGCTGTGATGATTCTGTGATGATGCTGTGATTATGCTGCTATGATGCAGTCATGATGCAGTGATGATGCTGAGATGACACTGATGATGCTGTGATAATGATGTGATGATGCTGTGATGATGTATTGATGACAGTGAAGATGCTATAATGATGATGTGATGATGCAGTGATGATGCTGTGATAATGTTCTGATGATGAAGCTATGATGTTATGATGCAGTGATGACACTGTCATGACGCTGTGATGATGCAGTGAGTAAGCAGTAATGATGCTGTGATGATGCTGAGATGATGATGTGATGATGCAGTGGTGATGCTCTGATGACGATGCAAAGATGCTGTGATGATGCAGTAATGATGCTGTGATGATTCTGTGATGATTTGGTGATGATGCTGTGATGACAGTTTGATGACGTTGTTATGATGCTGTGATGACACTGAAAACGTTGTGATGATGATGTGATAATGCTGTGATGATGGAGTGATGATGTATTTATGACATTGTGATTATGCAGAGATGATGCTTTGATGATGCAGTTATGATGCTGTGATGATGATGCACTCATGATGCAGTGAGGATGCAGTGATGATGCTGTGATGATGCTCTGATGATGACGAAGTGATGATGTAGTGATGATGCAGTGATGTGTAGTGATGACGCTGTGATGATGATGTGATGATGCTGTGATGATGCTGTGATGATGCTGTGATTATGCGGAGATTATGCAGTGATGATGCTGTCATGACAGTGTGATGATGCTGTGATGATGCTGCGATGTTGCTGTGAGGATGCTGTGATGATGCAGTGATTCTGAAGTAATGATGCTGTGATGGTGCTGTGATGATGCAGTGATGATGCAGTGATGATGCAGTGATGATATGATGATGCAGTGATTATGCTGTAATAATTCTGTGACTATACTGAGATGATGCTGTAATGATGCATTGATGACGCTGTGATGACGCTGTGTTGATGCTGTGAGGATGCTGTGATGATGCAGTGATTATGCAGTGATGATGCTGACATGAAACTGATGATGTTGTGATGATGATGTGATGATGCTATGATGATGCAGTGAGTAAGCAGTAATGATGCTGAGATGATGATGTGATGATGCTGTGATGATGCTGTGATGATGCTGTGATGATGCTCTGATGATGCTGTGATGACGCAGTGATGATTCTGTGATGATGCAGTGATGATGTAGTGATGACGCTGTGATGATACTGTGATTATTCTGTGATGATGCTGTGATTATGCGGTGATTATGCAGTGATGATGCTGTCATGACCCTGTGATGATGATGCGATGATGCTGTGATGATGCTGCGATGTTGCTGTGAGGATGCTGTGATGATGCAGTGATTCTGCAGTAATGATGCTGTGATGATGCAGTGATGACGCTCTGATGACTATGCGATGATGATGTGATGATGCTGTGATGATGCTGTGATTATGAAGCTATGATGCTGTGATGATGCAGTGATTCTGCAGTAATGATGCTGTGATGGTGCTGTGATGATGCAGTGATGATGCAGTGATGACGATATGATGATGCAGTGATTATGCAGTGATTATGCTGTGACTATACTGAGATGATGCTGTAATGATGCATTGTTGACGTTGTGATGACGCTGTATTGATGCTGTGAGGATGCTGTGATGATGCTCTGATGATGCTGTGATGATGCAGTGATGATGCTGTGATGATGCAGTGATGATGCATTGATGATGCTGTGATGCTGCAGTGATGAAGCTGTGATGATTTTGTGATGATGCAGTTTAGATGCAGTGACGATGCACTTATGACGATGTGATGACGCGGTGATGATGCTGTGACGATGCTTTGATGATTTTGTTATGTTGTTGTGATGATGCAGTTATGATGATATGACGATGCTGTAACGATGCCGTGATGATGCTGTGATGATGCTGTGATGATGCAGTGATGACGCTGCGGTGATGCTGTGATGATGCTGTGATGATGTTGTGATGATGCTGTCGTTACGCTATGATGATTCTGTGATTATGTAGCTAAAATGCTGTGATGATGATGTGATGATGTAGTGATGATGCAGTGGTGATGCTCTTATGACGATGCAAAGATGCTGTGATGATGCAGTAATGATGCTGTGATGATTCTGTGATGATGCTGTGATTATGCTGAGATTATGCTCAGATTATGCTCTGATGATGCAGTGATGGTACAGTGATGATTCAGTGAGGAGTCAGTGATGATGATGTGATTACGATGCGGAGATGCTGTGATCATGCAGTAAGGATGCAATGATGATGCTGTGATGACACTGTGATTATGTTGTGTTGATACTTGTAATGATGTTTTGATGACGATGTGATGATGCTGTGATGATGCAGTGATTATGCAGTGATGATGCTGTGATGATGTGGTGATGATGCAGTGATTATGCAGTGATGATGCTGTGATGATGCAGTGATGATGCTGTGATGATATTGTGATGATGATATGAAGATGCTATGATGATTCAGTGATGATTCTGTGATGATGAATTTACGATACTGTGATGACGCTGTGATGATGATGCAGTGATTATGCAGTGATTATGCTGTGACTATACTGAGATGATGCTGTAATGATGCATTGTTGACGTTGTGATGACGCTGTATTGATGCTGTGAGGATGCTGTGATGATGCAGTGATTATGCAGTGATGATGCTGTGATGACTCTGTGATGATGTTGTGATGATGCTGTGATGATGCTCTGATGATGCTGTGATGATGCAGTGATGATGCTGTGATAACGCTGTGATGACACTGTGATGATGCTCTGTTGATGCTGTGATGATGCAGTAATAACGCTGTGATGACGCTCTTATAATTTTGTGATGATGCTGTGATGATACTGTGGTGATGCAGTGATGATGCAGTGATGACGCTGTGATGAGTCTCTGATGATGCTGAGATGACGCTGTGATGATGCAGTGATGACGCTGTGATGACACTATCGTGATTCTGTGATGATGATGTGATGATGCAGTAATGATGCTGTGATGATGCACTGATGATACTGTGATGACGTTGTGATAATGCAATGATTAGGCAGTAATGATGCTGTGATGATGCTGAGATGACACTGTGATGATGCAGTAATGGTGCAGTGATGATGCAGTTATGACACCGTGATAATGCTGTGATGCCGCAGTGAGTAAACAGTAATGATTCTGTGATGATGCAGTGATGATGATGTGATGATGCTGCGATGATGCTTTGATGATGCTGTGATGCTGCAGTGATGAAGCTGTGATGATTTTGTGATGATGCAGTTTAGATGCAGTGACGATGCAGTGATGACGCGGTGATGACGCGGTGATGATGCTGTGACGATGCTTTGATGATTTTGTTATGTTGTTGTGATGATGCAGTTATGATGATATGACGATGCCGTAACGATGCCGTGATGATGCTGTGATGATGCTGTGATGATGCAGTGATGACGCTGCGGTGATGCTGTGATGATGCTGTGATGATACAGTCATGATGTTACGATGACGCTGTGATGATGCTGTAATGATGTTGTGATGATGCTGTCGTTACGCTATGATGATTCTGTGATTATGTAGCTAAAATGCTGTGATGATGATGTGATGATGTAGTGATGATGCAGTGGTGATGCTCTGATGACGATGCAAAGATGCTGTGATGATGCAGTAATGATGCTGTGATGATTCTGTGATGATGCTGTGATTATGCTGAGATTATGCTCAGATTATGCTCTGATGATGCAGTGATGGTACAGTGATGATTCAGTGAGGAGTCAGTGATGATGATGTGATTACGATGCGGAGATGCTGTGATCATGCAGTAAGGATGCAATGATGATGCTGTGATGACACTGTGATTATGTTGTGTTGATACTTGTAATGATGTTTTGATGACGATGTGATGATGCTGTGATGATGCAGTGATTATGCAGTGATGATGCTGTGATGATGTGGTGATGATGCAGTGATTATGCAGTGATGATGCTGTGATGATGCAGTGATGATGCTGTGATGATATTGTGATGATGATATGAAGATGCTATGATGATTCAGTGATGATTCTGTGATGATGCATTTACGATACTGTGATGACGCTGTGATGATGTTGTTATGATGGTGTGATGATGCTGTGAT
Organism: Clangula hyemalis; assembly: GCA_963989345.1. Next base: position 24,269 of record CAXDIO010000113.1, on the reverse strand, counting down.
GATATTTTGATGATACTGTGACAATGATGTGATGATGCAGCAATGATGCAGTGTTGATGATGTGATGATGCGGTGATGATGCAGTGATTATGCAGTGATGATACTGTGATGATGCATTGGTGGTGCTGTGATGATGCTTGGATGATGCTTGGATGATTCAGTGATGATTCTGTGATGACACTGTGATGATGTGATGGTGCAGTGAATATACTGTGATGACACTATGATGATGCAGTGATTATGCAGAAATGATTCTGTGATGATGCTGAGATGATGTTGTTATGATGCAGTGATGATGCTTTGATGACGCTGTCGTGATGGTGAGATGACGCTGTCGTGATGCTTTGATGATGCTGTGATGACACTGTGATGATGCAGTGATGATACTGTGATGACGCTGTGAAAATGCAATGATTATGCAGAAATGATTCTGTGATGATGCTGAGATGATGCTGTGATGATGCAGTGAGTAAGCAGTGATGATGCAGTAATGATGCCATGATGATGCTGAGATGATGCTGTGATGGTGCAGTGATGATTCAGTGAGGACACTGTGATGATGCTGTGATTACAATCTGATGACGTAGTGATGATGCTGTGATGACCTTATGATGATGCTGTGATGATTCTGTGATGATGCTGTGATTATGCTGCTATGATGCAGTCATGATGCAGTGATGATGCTGAGATGACACTGATGATGCTGTGATAATGATGTGATGATGCTGTGATGATGTATTGATGACAGTGAAGATGCTATAATGATGATGTGATGATGCAGTGATGATGCTGTGATAATGTTCTGATGATGAAGCTATGATGTTATGATGCAGTGATGACACTGTCATGACGCTGTGATGATGCAGTGAGTAAGCAGTAATGATGCTGTGATGATGCTGAGATGATGATGTGATGATGCAGTGGTGATGCTCTGATGACGATGCAAAGATGCTGTGATGATGCAGTAATGATGCTGTGATGATTCTGTGATGATTTGGTGATGATGCTGTGATGACAGTTTGATGACGTTGTTATGATGCTGTGATGACACTGAAAACGTTGTGATGATGATGTGATAATGCTGTGATGATGGAGTGATGATGTATTTATGACATTGTGATTATGCCGAGATGATGCTTTGATGATGCAGTTATGATGCTGTGATGATGATGCACTCATGATGCAGTGAGGATGCAGTGATGATGCTGTGATGATGCTCTGATGATGACGAAGTGATGATGCTGTGATGATGCAGTGATGTGTAGTGATGACGCTGTGATGATATTGTGATGATGATGTGATGATGCTGTGATGATGCTGTGATTATGCGGAGATTATGCAGTGATGATGCTGTCATGACAGTGTGATGATGCTGTGATGATGCTGCGATGTTGCTGTGAGGATGCTGTGATGATGCAGTGATTCTGAAGTAATGATGCTGTGATGGTGCTGTGATGATGCAGTGATGATGCAGTGATGATGCAGTGATGATATGATGATGCAGTGATTATGCTGTAATAATTCTGTGACTATACTGAGATGATGCTGTAATGATGCATTGATGACGCTGTGATGACGCTGTGTTGATGCTGTGAGGATGCTGTGATGATGCAGTGATTATGCAGTGATGATGCTGACATGAAACTGATGATGTTGTGATGATGATGTGATGATGCTATGATGATGCAGTGAGTAAGCAGTAATGATGCTGAGATGATGATGTGATGATGCTGTGATGATGCTGTGATGATGCTGTGATGATGCTCTGATGATGCTGTGATGACGCAGTGATGATTCTGTGATGATGCAGTGATGATGTAGTGATGACGCTGTGATGATACTGTGATGATGCTCTGATGATGCTGTGATTATGCGGTGATTATGCAGTGATGATGCTGTCATGACCCTGTGATGATGATGCGATGATGCTGTGATGATGCTGCGATGTTGCTGTGAGGATGCTGTGATGATGCAGTGATTCTGCAGTAATGATGCTGTGATGATGCTGTGATGATGCAGTGATGACGCTGTGATGACTATGCGATGATGTTGTGATGATGCTGTGATTATGCAGCTATGATGCTGTGATGATGCAGTGATTCTGCAGTAATGATGCTGTGATGGTGCTGTGATGATGCAGTGATGATGCAGTGATGACGATATGATGATGCAGTGATTATGCAGTGATTATGCTGTGACTATACTGAGATGATGCTGTAATGATGCATTGTTGACGTTGTGATGACGCTGTATTGATGCTGTGAGGATGCTGTGATGATGCAGTGATTATGCAGTGATGATGCTGTGATGACTCTGTGATGATGTTGTGATGATGCTGTGATGATGCTCTGATGATGCTGTGATGATGCAGTGATGATGCTGTGATGATGCAGTGATGATGCATTGATGATGTAGTGATGACGCTGTGATGATACTGTGATTATGCTGAGATGATGCTGTGATGATGTGATGATGCAGTGATGATTCACTGAGTAAGAAGTGATTATGTAGTGATGACGCTCTGATGACGCAGTGATGATGTTGTGATGATGTTGTGATAATGCAGTGATGATGCTGTGATGACACTGTAATGACGCTGTCGTGATGCTGTGATGACGTAGTCATGGTGTTGTAATGATGCTGTTATGACACTGTGATTATGCAGTGATGATGCTATGATGATGCTGTGATGATACAGTGATGACAATTTGATGATGTAGTGATGATGCTGTGATGACTCTATGATTATGCAGCTATGATGCTATGATGATGATGTGAGGATGAAGTGATTATGCATTTTTGATGCTGTGATGACGCTGTCATGATGCTGTGATGAAGCTGCGATGATGCAGTGATTATGCAGTTAGGACGCTTTGATGACACTGTGATGATGCATTTATGACACTGTAATGACGCTGTGATGATGTTGTGATGATGCAGTGAATAAGCAGTAATGATACTGTGATGATGCTGAGATGATGCTGTGATAACGCAGTGATGATGCTGTGATGACGCTTTGATGATGTTGTGATTATGATGTGATGCAGTGATGATTTTTTGATGATGCAGTTTAGATGCAGTGACGATGCAGTTATGACGCTGTGATGACGCGGTGATGATGCTGTGATGATGCTTTGATGATTTTGTTATGTTGTTGTGATGATGCAGTTATGATGATATGACGATGCTGTAACGATGCCGTGATGATGCAGTGATGATGCTGTGATTATTCAGTGATGATGCAGTGATGATGCTGTGATGATGCTGTGATGATGCAGTAATGATGCTGTGATGATGCATGATGATGCTACGATGATGTTGTGATGATGCTGTGATGATGATGTGATGATGCTGCAATGATGCTGTGATGATTCTGTGATGATGCTGTGATGACGCTGCGATAACACAGTGATGATGTGGTGATGCAGTAATGATGCTGTGACGACGCACTGATTCTGCTCTGATGATGCTGTAATGATGCAGTCATGATGCAATAATGATGATGCTGTGATGATGCAGTGATGATGTTGTTATGACGCTGTGATGAAGCTGTGATAATATTATGATGATGCTATGATGACATAGCGATGATGCTGTGAAGATTCTTTGATGACGATGTGATGACGATGTGATGATGCTCTGATGATGCTGTTATGACGCTGTGATGATGCTGTGATGGTTCTTTGATGATGCAGTGTTTATGCAGTTATGACGCTGTGATGACGCTGTGATGATGCTTTGATCATGCTGTTATGATGCAGTTATTATGACGCCATGATGTTGTGACAATGCAGTGATGATGCGGTGATGACGCTGTGATGATGCAGTGATGATGCAGTAATGACGCTGTGATGATTTTGTGATGATGCTCTGATGACGCAGTGATGATGCTGTGATGATGTAGTGATGATGCTGTGAAGACGCTCTCATGACACTGTCGTGAAGCTGTGATGATGATGTCGTGATGCTGTGATGATGCTGTGATGACGCTGTGATAACGCTGTGATGATGCTCTATTGATGCTGTGATGATGCAGTAATAACGCTGTGATGACGCTCTTATAATTTTGTGATGATGCTGTGATGATACTGTGGTGATGCAGTGATGATGCAGTGATGACGCTGTGATGATGCAGTGATGACGCTGTGATGACACTATCGTGATTCTGTGATGATGATGTGATGATGCAGTAATGATGCTGTGATGATGCACTGATGATACTGTGATGACGTTGTGATAATGCAATGATTAGGCAGTAATGATGCTGTGATGATGCTGAGATGACACTGTGATGATGCAGTAATGGTGCAGTGATGATGCAGTTATGACACCGTGATAATGCTGTGATGCCGCAGTGAGTAAACAGTAATGATTCTGTGATGATGCAGTGATGATGATGTGATGATGCTGCGATGATGCTTTGATGATGCTGTGATGCTGCAGTGATGAAGCTGTGATGATGCAGTTTAGATGCAGTGACGATGCAGTTATGACGCTGTGATGACGCGGTGATGATGCTGTGACGATGCTTTGATGATTTTGTTATGTTGTTGTGATGATGCAGTTATGATGATATGACGATGCTGTAACGATGCCGTGATGATGCTGTGATGATGCTGTGATGATACAGTCATGATGTTACGATGACGCTGTGATGATGCTGTAATGATGTTGTGATGATACTGTCGTTACGCTATGATGATTCTGTGATTATGTAGCTAAAATGCTGTGATGATGATGTGATGATGTAGTGATGATGCAGTGGTGATGCTCTGATGACGATGCAAAGATGCTGTGATGATGCAGTAATGATGCTGTGATGATTCTGTGATGATGCTGTGATTATGCTGAGATTATGCTCAGATTATGCTCTGATGATGCAGTGATGGTACAGTGATGATTCAGTGAGGAGTCAGTGATGATGATGTGATTACGATGCGGAGATGCTGTGATCATGCAGTAAGGATGCAATGATGATGCTGTGATGACACTGTGATTATGTTGTGTTGATACTTGTAATGATGTTTTGATGACGATGTGATGATGCTGTGATGATGCAGTGATTATGCAGTGATGATGCTGTGATGATGTGGTGATGATGCAGTGATTATGCAGTGATGATGCTGTGATGATGCAGTGATGATGCTGTGATGATATTGTGATGATGATATGAAGATGCTATGATGATTCAGTGATGATTCTGTGATGATGCATTTACGATACTGTGATGACGCTGTGATGATGTTGTTATGATGGTGTGATGATGCTGTGATGATATTTTGATGATACTGTGACAATGATGTGATGATGCAGCAATGATGCAGTGTTGATGATGTGATGATGCGGTGATGATGCAGTGATTATGCAGTGATGATACTGTGATGATGCATTGGTGGTGCTGTGATGATGCTTGGATGATGCTTGGATGATTCAGTGATGATTCTGTGATGACACTGTGATGATGTGATGGTGCAGTGAATATCCTGTGATGACACTATGATGATGCAGTGATTATGCAGAAATGATTCTGTGATGATGCTGAGATGATGTTGTTATGATGCAGTGATGATGCTTTGATGACGCTGTCGTGATGGTGAGATGACGCTGTCGTGATGCTTTGATGATGCTGTGATGACACTGTGATGATGCAGTGATGATACTGTGATGACGCTGTGAAAATGCAATGATTATGCAGAAATGATTCTGTGATGATGCTGAGATGATGCTGTGATGATGCAGTGAGTAAGCAGTGATGATGCAGTAATGATGCCATGATGATGCTGAGATGATGCTGTGATGTTGCAGTGATGGTGCAGTGATGATTCAGTGAGGACACTGTGATGATGCTGTGATTACAATCTGATGACGTAGTGATGATGCTGTGATGACCTTATGATGATGCTGTGATGACCTTATGATGATGCTGTGATTATGCTGCTATGATGCAGTCATGATGCAGTGATGATGCTGAGATGACACTGATGATGCTGTGATAATGATGTGATGATGCTGTGATGATGTATTGATGACAGTGAAGATGCTATAATGATGATGTGATGATGCAGTGATGATGCTGTGATAATGTTCTGACGATGAAGCTATGATATTATGATGCAGTGATGACACTGTCATGACGCTGTGATGATGCAGTGAGTAAGCAGTAATGATGCTGTGATGATGCTGAGATGATGATGTGATGATGCAGTGGTGATGCTCTGATGACGATGCAAAGATGCTGTGATGATGCAGTAATGATGCTGTGATGATTCTGTGATGATTTGGTGATGATGCTGTGATGACAGTTTGATGACGTTGTTATGATGCTGTGATGACACTGAAAACGTTGTGATGATGATGTGATAATGCTGTGATGATGGAGTGATGATGTATTTATGACATTGTGATTATGCCGAGATGATGCTTTGATGATGCAGTTATGATGCTGTGATGATGATGCACTCATGATGCAGTGAGGATGCAGTGATGATGCTGTGATGATGCTCTGATGATGACGAAGTGATGATGCTGTGATGATGTAGTGATGATGCAGTGATGTGTAGTGATGACGCTGTGATGATATTGTGATGATGATGTGATGATGCTGTGATTATGCGGAGATTATGCAGTGATTATGCAGTGATGATGCTGTCATGACAGTGTGATGATGCTGTGATGATGCTGCGATGTTGCTGTGAGGATGCTGTGATGATGCAGTGATTCTGAAGTAATGATGTTGTGATGGTGCTGTGATGATGCAGTGATGATGCAGTGATGATGCAGTGATGATATGATGATGCAGTGATTATGCTGTAATAATTCTGTGACTATACTGAGATGATGCTGTAATGATGCATTGATGACGCTGTGATGACGCTGTGTTGATGCTGTGAGGATGCTGTGATGATGCAGTGATTATGCAGTGATGATGCTGACATGAAACTGATGATGTTGTGATGATGCTGTGATGATGCTCTGATGATGCTGTGATGATGCAGTGATGATGCTGTGATGATGCAGTGATGATGCATTGATGATGTAGTGATGACGCTGTGATGATACTGTGATTATGCTGAGATGATGCTGTGATGATGTGATGATGCAGTGATGATTCACTGAGTAAGAAGTGATTATGTAGTGATGACGCTCTGATGACGCAGTGATGATGTTGTGATGATGTTGTGATAATGCAGTGATGATGCTGTGATGACACTGTAATGACGCTGTCGTGATGCTGTGATGACGTAGTCATGGTGTTGTAATGATGCTGTTATGACACTGTGATTATGCAGTGATGATGCTATGATGATGCTGTGATGATACAGTGATGACAATTTGATGATGTAGTGATGATGCTGTGATGACTCTTTGATTATGCAGCTATGATGCTATGATGATGATGTGATGATGCAGTCATGATGCTTTAATGATTCTGTTATTACGCTCTGATGATGCAGTGATGACGATGTGATGATGCAGTGATAATGCTGTGATGATGCTGTAATGACGCTCTGATGATGCTGTGATAATGCAGCTATGATGTTGTGATGATGATGTGATGACGCATTGATGATGCAGTTATGAAGCTATGATGACTCTGATGATGATGTGATGATGCTGTGATGATGTAGTGATGACGCTGTGATGACTCAGCGATTATGCTGTGATGGTGCTGTCATTATGCAGTGATGATGCTGTGATGATGATGTGATGATGCAGTTATGATGCAGTGAGTAAGCAGTAATGATGCTGTGATGATGTTGAGATAATTCTGTGATGATGCAGAGAGTATGCAGTAATGATGCTGTGATGATGCTGAGGTGATGCAATGATGATGCTGCGATGATGCTTTCATGATGATGTGATGATGCTATCATGAGTGTAATGATGCTTTGATGACAATCTGATGATGCTGTGATGATGCTTTGATGACGCAGTGATGACGCTGTGATGATGCTGTAATGACCCTGCAATGATGCAGTGATGATTTTGTGATGATGCTGTCATGACACTGTGATGATGTTTTGATGATGCAGTGATGAATCTGTAATGATGCAGTGATGATGCAGTGATGATTTTGTGATGATGCTTTGATGATGTGATGATGCAGTGGTGATGCAGGGATGACGATGCGATGATGCTGTAATGATGCTGTGATGATGCAGTCATGATTCTTTGATGATGCTGCGATGATGATGTTGTGATGGTGTGATGATGCTATGAGTATGTCGGTGGTCCCTCGTGTGCTAGAGTCCAGACATGACCCTGTGACGACACTCGGGGACCCGATCCGACGCGGGGTTTTTTGGCTGGTATGGGGAATCGAACCTGCGACCTTGGGTGCCAGAGTCCAGACATTACCCTGTGACGGCACCTGGGGACCCGACCCGACCCAGGGTTTCTTGGCCTGTATGGGTAATCAAACATGCGACATCGGGTGCCGGGGTCCAGACATTACCCTGTGACGCCACCTGGGGACCCGATCCGACCCAGGGTTTTTTAGCCGGTATGGGGAATCGAACCTGCAACCTCGGGTGCCAGAGTCCAGACATTACCCTGTGACGCCACCTGGGGACCCGACCCGACCCGGGGTTTTTTGGCCGGTATGGGGAATCGAACCTGCGACCTCGACCCTAACCCTGACCCTGACCCTAGCCCTGAACCTGACCCTGACACTGACACTGACCCTGACCCTGAACCTAACCCTGACCCTGACCCTAAACCTGACCCTGACCCTGACGCTGACACTAACCCTAAGTCTGACCCTGACCCTAAACCTGATCCTGACCCTGACCCTAAACCTGATCCTAAACCTGACCCTGACCCTGACCCTAACCATGACACTGACCCTGAGCCTAACCCTAAGTCTGAACCAGACCCTAACCCTAAGTCTGAACCTGACCCTGACCCTGACCCTGAACCTGACCCTGACCCTAACACTAATGCTAACCCTGATGATGACCCTGACCCTGACCCTAAACCTGACCCGTACCCTGACCCTGACCATGACCCTGACCATGACCCTTAACCTGATCTTGATCCTGACCCTGACACTAACCCTGACCCTGACCCTGACCCTGACCCTGAATCTGAACCTGACCCTAACCCTGACCCTGACCCTGAACCTGACCCTGAACTTCACCCTGACCCTAACCCTGACCCTTACCCTGACCCTAACCCTGACTCTAACCCTAAACCTGACCCTAACCCTGACCCTGACCGTAACCCTGACTGGGACTCTGACCCTTACCCTGACACTGACCCTGACACTAACCCTGACCATGACCCTGACAATAACCCTGACCCTAACCATAAGTCTAACCCTGACCCTGAAGCTGACCCTGACCCTAAACCTGACCCTGAACCTAACCCTAAGTCTGACCCTGACCCTGGCCCTAATCCTAACCCTGACCCTGATCATCACATTGGCCCTGACCCTGAAGTTGACCATGAACCTAAACCTAACCCTGACCCTGACCCTAACCCTGACCCTAAACCTGACACTGACCCTGACCCTGACCCTAAGTCTGACCATGACGCTGACCCTGACCCTGACCTTGACCTTGACCCTGACCCTGACTTTGACCTTCACCTTGACCCTGACCCTGACCTTGACCTTGACCCTGACCCTGACCTTGACCTTGAAATTGACCCTGACCATGACCCTGACCCTGACCTTGACCTTGAAATTGACCCTGACCCTGACCCTGACCCTGACCTTGAAATTGACCCTGACCCTGACCCTGACCCTGACCCTGACCCTGACTTTGAAATTGACCCTGACCGTGACCTTGACCTTGACCTTGACACTAAGTCTGACCGTGACCCTGACCCTGCACCTGACCCTGACGCTTACCTTGACCCTGACCTTGACCCTATCCCTGACTATAATCCTGACCCTGACCCTAACCCTGACCCTGACCCTAATCCTCACCCTTACCCTGACCCTAACCCTGAAACTGACTTTGACGCTTACCTTGACCTTGACCCTGACCGTTACCTTGACCTTGATCTTTAACCTGCCTTTGACCCTGACCCTGACCCTGACCGTGACCCTGAACCTGAACCTGACCCTGATCCTGACCTTGCCCTTGACAATGACCCTGACCCTGACCTTGACCTTGACGATGACCCTGACCTTGACCTTGACACTGAGCTTGACACTGACATTGACCCTGACGTTGACCTTGACCTTGACACTGACCCTGAACTTGATCTTGACCTTGAACCTGACATTGACTTGACCTTGACACTGAACCTGACCTTGACCTTGTATTGGCCCTGACCTTGACCCTGACCTTGACCTTGACCTTGACCCTGACAATCACACTGACACTCACCCTAAAACTGACATTGACCCTGACACTGACCTTGACCTTGAGCCTGACCCTGACCTTGCTCTTGACGTTGACTTTGACCCTAAATCTAACACTCACCCTCACCCTAAAACTGAACCTGACCCTGACCCTGACCCTGACCCTGACCCTGCCCCTGACATTGACACTGAACTTGACCTTGACCCTGACCTTGAACTTGACCCTGACCCTGACCCTGACCTTGACCTTGACCCTGACCCTGAACCTGACCCTGACTGTGAACCTGAACTTGACCCTAACCCTGACTCTAATCCTGACCCTGACTGTGAACCTGAACTTGACCCTAACCCTGACTCTAATCCTGACCCTGACCCTAACCCTGAACCTGACTTTGACCCTGACCTTGACCTTGACTCTGACCCTTACCTTGACCTTGACCTTTAACCTGCCCTTGACCCTGACCCTGACCCTGACCGTGACCCTGAAACTGACCCTGACCCTGACCTTGACCTTGACCGTGATTCTGACCTTGAACTTGACACTGAGCTTGACGCTGACCTTGACACTGACCTTGAACTTGACCTTGACCTTGACCCTGACCCTGACCCTGACCTTGACCTTGACACTGAGCTTGACCTTGAACTTGACCCTGACCCTGACCCTGACCCTAAGTCTGACCATGACCATGACGCTGACCCTGACCCTGACCTTGACCTTGACCCTGACCGTGACCCTGACCTTCACCTTGACCTTGACCCAGACCTTGACCCTGACCCTGACCTTGAACTTGAACTTGACCCTGACCCTGACCCTGACCTTGTACTTGACCCTGACCCTGACCCTGACCTTGACCTTGACCTTGACCCTGACACTAAGTCTGACCGTGACCCTGACCCTGCACCTGACCCTGACGCTTACTGTGACCCTGACCTTGACCCTAACCCTGACTATAATCCTGACCCTGACCCTAACCCTGACCCTGACCCTAATCCTCACACTCACCGTGACCCTAACCCTGAAACTGACTTTGACGCTTACCTTGACCTTGACCCTGACCGTTACCTTGACCTTGATCTTTAACCTGCCCTTGACCCTGAACCTGACCCCGACCCTGACCGTGACCCAGAACATGAACCTGACTTTGACCCCGAAATTGACATTCACCTTGATCTTGACCTTGACCCTGACCCTGACATTGACCTAGACCTTGACCTTTACCTTGACACTGACCCTGACCTTGACCTTGACCCTGACCCTGACCCTGACCTTGACCTTGACCCTGATACTGACCCTGACAATGAACCTGACCTTGAACTTGACCTTACCCTGACCTTGAACTTGACCCAGACCTTGACCCTGACACTTGTTCTGACCGTGACCCTGACCCTGACCCTGACCGTGACCCTGAAACTGACCCTGACCCTGACCTTGACCTTGACCGTGATTCTGACCTTGAACTTGACACTGAGCTTGACGCTGACATTGACGCTGACTCTGACCCTGACCTTGACCTTGACCCTGACCGTGACCCTGACCTTCACCTTGACCTTGACCCAGACCTTGACCCTGACCCTGACCCTGACCTTGAACTTGAACTTGACCCTGACCCTGACCCTGACCTTGTACTTGACCCTGACCCTGACCCTGACCTTGACCTTGACCTTGACCCTGACACTAAGTCTGACCGTGACCCTGACCCTGCACCTGACCCTGACGCTTACTGTGACCCTGACCTTGACCCTAACCCTGACTATAATCCTGACCGTGACCCTAACACTGACCATGACCCTAATCCTCACCCTCACCCTGACCCTAACCCTGAAACTGACTTTGACCCTGACTTTGACCTTGACCCTGACCGTGACCGAGAACCTGAACCTGACTTTGACCCCGAAATTGACATTCACCTTGATCTTGACCTTGACCCTGACCCTGACATTGACCTAGACCTTGACCTTTACCTTGACACTGACCCTGACCTTGACCTTGACCCTGACCCTGACCCTGACCTTGACCTTGACCCTGACACTGACCCTGACAATGAACCTGACCTTGAACTTGACCTTACCCTGACCTTGAACTTGACCAAGACCTTGACCCTGACACTTAGTCTGACCGTGACCCTGACCCTGACCCTGACCCTGACCCTGACCCTGACTGTAAACTTGAACTTGACCCTAACCCTGACTCTAATCCAAACCCTACCCTGAACCTGACTTTGACCCTGACCTTGACCTTGACCCTGACCCTGACCTTGACCTTGATCTTTAACCTGCCCTTGACCCTGACCCTTACCCTGACCCTGACCCTGACCTTGAACTTGAACCTGACCCTGACCTTGAACTTGATCTTGACCCTGACCCTCACCCTGACACTCACCCTAAACCTGACCCTGACCCTAGAACTGAACCTGACGCTCACCCTAAACCTGACCGTGACCTTAACACTAAAACTGACACTCACCCTGAACTTGACTCTGACCTTGAACTTGACCCTGACCCTGAACTTGACCCTGACCCTCAACCTAAAACTGACCCTGACCCTAACCCGAAACTTGGCCTTGACCCTCACCCCGACAATGACCCTGACCCTGAACTTGACCTTGACCCTGACCCTGACCTTGACATTGACATGGACCCTGAACTTAAACTTGACCTTGACCCTAACCCTCAACCTGAGCTTGACCTTGACCTTAACCCTGACCCTAAGTCTGACCTGACTCTGACCCTGACCCTGACCTTGAACTTGAACCTGTCTCTGACCTTGACCTTGACCTTGACCCGGACCTTGACCTTGACCATGACCCTGAACATGAACCTGAACCTAACCCTGACACTGACCGGGACACTGACACTATCCCTCACCTTGGCCTTGACCTTGACCTTGACCCTGACCCTGACCTTGACCCTGACCCTCACCCTAAAACGGACCCTGACCCTGACCCTGACCCGGCCCTTGGCCTTGACCCTCACCCTGACAATGACCCTGACACTGAACTTGACAATGACCCTGACACTGACCCTGACCCTGACCTTGACCTTGACCTTGACCCTGACCCTCACCCTCACCCTAAACTTGACACTGACTCTGACAATGACCTTGAACTTGACCCTTACCCTGAACTTGACCTTGACCCTGACCCTGACCTTATCTTTGACATTGAACCTGACCTTGACCTTGACCTTGACCTTGACACTGACCCGCACCCTGAGCTTGACCTTGAACTTTTCCCTGACATTGACCTTGACCTTGAGCCTGACCCTGACCTTGAACTTGAGCCTGACCCTTACCTTGCCCTTGACCCTGACCCTGACCCTCACCCTAAACCAATCCCGGACCCGGACCTTGGCCTTGAACCTCACCCTGTCAATGACCCTGACCCTGACCCTGACCTTGACCTTGACCTTGACCCTGACGCTGACCCTCACCTTAAACCTGACACGGACTCTGAAAATGACCTTGACCTTGACCCTGACCCTAAACTTGACCTTGACCCTGACCCTCACCATGTGCTTGACCTTGAACTTGTCCCTGACCCTGACCTTGACCTTTACCCTGACCCTCACCCTGACACTCACCCTAAACCTGACCCTGACCCTGACCTTGAACTTGAACCTGACCCTGACCTTGATCTTGACCCTGACCCTCACCCTCACCCTGACCCTGACCCTTATACTGAACCTGACCTTGACCTTCACACTGACCCTGAAATTGACCCTGAACTTCACCTTGACCCTGACCCTTACCTTGACCTTGACCCTGACATCAAACTTGACAATGACCCTGGACTTGAACTTGACCTTGACCCTCACCCTGACCCTGACCCTGACCTTGACCTTGACCCGGACCTTTACCTTGACCTTGACCCTAAGTCTGACCCTGACCCTGACCATGAACCTGACCTTGAACCTGAACCTAACCCTGCCCCTCACACTAAACCTGACCCTGACGCTGACCCTGGCCTTGACCTTGACCATGACCCTGACCTTGACCTTGACCTTGAACTTGACCCTGACCCTGACCCTTACCCTGACCCTGACCCTGACTTTGTGCCTTACCGTGATCCTGACCCTGACCCGGCACCTGACCCTCACCCTGACCGTGACCCTGACCTAATCCTAACCCTGGTCCTAATGCTGACCCTGACCCTAACCCTGACCCTCACCATAATCGTCAGCCTGACCCTGAACCTGACTTTGACCCTGACATTGACCTTGTCCCTGATCTTGACCCTGACCCTAAGTCTGACCGTGACACTGAACGTGACCTTGACCCTGACCCTGACCTTGACCCTGAAACTGACCCTGACCCTGACACTGACCCTAACCCTAAACCTGACCCTGACCCTGACCTTGACCTTGACCCTGACCCTGACCTTGAACTTGAGCCTGACCCTTACCTTGAACTTGAACTTTAATTTGACCTTGACCCTGACCCTGACCCTCAGCCTAAATCTGACCCTGACCCTGAACCTGAACCTCACCCTCACCCTCAACCTAACCCTGACCCTGACCTTGACCTTGACCTTGACCTGACCCTCACCCTGAGCTTGACCTTGAACTTGACCCTGACCCTGACCTTGACCCTGACCCGAAGTCTGACCGTGACCGTGACACTGAACGTGACCTTGACCCTGACCCTGACCCTGACCTTGACCCTGAACCTCACCCTAAAACTGACCCTGACCCTGACCCGGACCTTGACCTTGACCCTGATGCTGACCCTCACCCTAAATCTGACACTGACTCTGACAATGACCTTGACCTTGACCCTGACCCTGAACTTGACCTTGACCCTGAACCTCACCCTAAAACTGACCCTGACACTGACCGGGACCTTGGCCTTGACCCTCACCCTGACAATGACCCTGACACTGAACTTGACAATGACCCTGACCCTGACCCTGACCCTGACCTTGACCCTGATGCTGACCCTCACCCTAAACCTGACACTGACTCTGACAATGACCTTGACCTTGACCCTGACCTTGACCCTGACCCTGAACCTGACCCTGACCCTGAACCACAACCTAAAACTGACCCTGACACTGACCGGGACCTTGGCCTTGACCCTCACCCTGACAATGACCCTGACACTGAACTTGACAATGACCCTGACCCTGACCCTGACCTTGACCTTGACCTTGACCCTGATGCTGACCCTCACCCTAAACCTGACACTGACTCTGACAATGACCTTGACCTTGACCCTGACTCTGAACTTGACCTTGACCCTGACCCTGATCTTGACCTTGACATTGACCCTGACCTTGACCTTGATCTTGACCTTGACCCTGAGCTTGACCTTGAACTTGTCCCTGACCCTGACCCTGACCATGACCCTGTCCTTGACCTTGACCCTGTCCCTTTCCCTGACGTTGACCTTGACCCTGACCTTGACCTTGACCTTGACCCTGACCCTGACACTGACCCTGCACCTGACCTGGCCCTGACCAAGATGCTGACCCTACCCCTCACCTTGAACTTGACCTTGACCCTGACCCTGACCTTGACCTTGATCTTGACCCTGACACTGACCCTCACTCGCACCCTGACCCTGACCCTGATACTGAACCTGACCTTGACCTTGACCCTGACCCCGAAATTGACCTTGAAGTTGACCTTGACCCTGACCCTGACCCTGACATTGACCTTGACCTTGACCCTGACGCTGACCCTCACTCTAAACCTGACAATGACTCTGACAATGACCTTGACCCTGACCCTGAACTTGACCTTGACCATGACCCTGACCTTGAACCTGAACCTAACCCTGACCCTGAACGGGACACTGACACTATCCCTCATCTTGAACTTAACCTTGAACCTGACCCTGACCCTGACCTTGACCCTGACCCTGACCTTTGTCTTGACCCTGTCCCTTACCCTGATGTTGACCTTGACCCTGACCCTGACCTTGACCTTGACCCTGACCATGACACTGTTCCTGCACCTGACCTGACTCTGACCTTGAACTTGACCCTGACCCTGAACTTGACCATGACCCTGACCCTGATCTTGACTTTGACATTGACCCTGACCCTCACCCTGACCATGACCCTGACGTTGACCTTGACCTTGTCCCTTACCCTGACCTTGACCTTGACCCTGCCCTTGATTTTGACCTTGACCCTAAGTCTGACCCTGACCCTGACCATGACCCTGACCTTGAACCTGAACCTAACCCTGACCCTGAACGAGACACTGACACTATCCCTCATCTTGAACTTAACCTTGAACCTGACCCTGACCCTGACCTTGACCCTGACCCTGACCCTGACCTTGACCCTGACCCTGACCTTGAACTTGACCCTGACCCTGACCTTCAACTTGAGCCTGAACCTTACCTTGAACTTGAACTTTAACTTGACTTTGACCCAGACCCTGACACTCACCCTAAACCTGACCCTGACTCTGACCTTGAACTTGACCCTGACCCTGAACTTGACCTTGACCCTGACCCTCACCCTTACTATGACCCTGACCTTGACCTTGACCTTGCCCCTGACCCTGGCCTTGACCTGGACCCTGACCTTGAACTTGACCTTGACGCTGACCCTGACACTGACCCTGCACCTGACATGACCCTGACCAAGACGCTGACCCTACCCCTCACCTTGACGTTGACCTTGACCCTACCCTTCACCTTGACCTTGACCCTGACCCTGACCTTGACCTTGACCCTGACCCTCACCCTGACACTCACCCTAAACCTGACCCTGACCCTGACCTTGAACTTGAACCTGACCCTGACCTTGACCTTGACCCTGACCCTCACCCTCACCCTCACCCTGACCCTGACCCTGATACTGAACCTGACCTTGACCTTGACCTTGACCCTGACCCCGAAATTGACCTTGAACTTGACCTTGACCCTGACCCTGACCCTGACCTTGACCTTGACCCTGACCCTTACCTTGACCTTGACCCAGACCCTGACCTTGACCTTGACATTGACCCTGAACTTTAAATTGACCTTCACCTTGACCCTGACCCTGACCTTGACCTTGACATTGTCCCTTACCCTGACCTTGAACTTGACCCGGACCTTGACTTTGACCTTGACCCTAAGTCTGACCCTTACCCTGACCATGACCCTGACCTTGAACCTGAACCTAACCCTGACCCTGAACGGGACACTGACACTATCCCTCATCTTGACCTTGACCTTGAACCTGACCCTGACCCTGACCTTGACCCTGACCCTGACCCTGACCTTGACCCTGAAACTGACCTTCAACTTGACCCTGACCCTGACCTTCAACTTGAGCCTGAACCTTACCTCGAACTTGAACTTTAACTTGACCTTGACCCTGACCCTGACCCTCACCCTAAACCTAACCCTGACCCTGACCTTGAACCTGACCTTGACCTTGACCTTGACCCTGATGCTGACCCTCACCCTAAACCTGACACTAACTCTGACAATGACCTTGACCTTGACCCTGACTCTGAACTTGACCTTGACCCTGACCCTGACCTTGAATTTGACATTGACCCTGACCTTGACCTTGATCTTGACCTTGACCCTGACCCTCAACCTGAGCTTGACCTTGAACTTGTCCCTGACCCGGACCTTGAGCTGTACCCTGACCTTGGCCTTGACCTTGACCCTGACCCTGACCCTGCACCTGACCTGACCCTGACCAAGACGCTGACCCTACCCCTCACCTTGACCTTGACCTTGACCCTAACTCTCACCTTGACCTTGACCCTGACCCTCACCCTGACCTTGACCTTGACCTTGACCCTGACCCTCAACCTGATACTCACCCTAAACCTGACCCTGACCCTGACCTTGAACTTGACCCTGACCCTGACCTTCAACTTGAGCCTGAACCTTACCTTGAACTTGAACTTGACCGGGACCTTGACCTTGACCTTGACACTAAGTCTGACCCTGACCCTGACCATGACCCTGACCTTGAACCTGAACCTAACCCTGCCCCTCACACTAAACCTGACCCTGACGCTGACCCTGGCCTTGACCTTGACCGTGACCCTGACCTTGACCTTGGCCTTGAACTTGACCCTGACCCTGACCCTGACCCTGACCTTGACCTTGACAATGACCCTGACCCTGACTTTATGTCTTACCGTGACCCTGACCCGGCACCTGACCCTCACCCTGACCATGACCCTGACCTAACCCTAACCCTGGTCCTAATGCTGACCCTGACCCTAACCCTGACCCTCACCATAATCCTCAGCCTGACCCTGAACCTAACCCTGAACCTGACTTTGACCTTGACATTGACCTTGACCCTGACCTTGACCCTGACCCTAAGTCTGACCGTGACCGTGACACTGAACATGACCTTGACCCTGACCCTGACCCTGACCTTGACCCTGAACCTCACCCTAAAACTGACCCTTACCCTGACCCGGACCTTGGCCTTGACCCTGATGCTGACCCTCACCCTAAACCTGACACTGACCCTGACATTGACCTTGACATTGACTCTGACCTTGACCTTGACCCTGACCGTCACCCTGAGCTTGACCTTGAACTTGTCCCTGACCCTGACCCTGACCATGACCCTGTCCTTGACCTTGACCCTGTCCCTTTCCCTGACGTTGACCTTGACCCTGACCTTGACCTTGACCTTGACCCTGACCCTGACACTGACCCTGCACCTGACCTGGCCCTGACCAAGATGCTGACCCTACCCCTCACCTTGAACTTGACCTTGACCCTGACCCTGACCTTGACCTTGATCTTGACCCTGACACTGACCCTCACTCGCACCCTGACCCTGACCCTGATACTGAACCTGACCTTGACCTTGACCCTGACCCCGAAATTGACCTTGAAGTTAACCTTGACCCTGACCCTGACCCTGACATTGACCTTGACCTTGACCCTGACGCTGACCCTCACTCTAAACCTGACAATGACTCTGACAATGACCTTGACCCTGACCCTGAACTTGACCTTGACCATGACCCTGACCTTGACCTTTACATTGACCCTGACCTTGACCTTGACCTTGACCCTCACCCTGAGCTTGATCTTGACATTGTCCCTGACCCTGACCTTGACCTGGACCCTGACCTTGACCCTGACCCTAAGTCTGACCCTGACCCTGACCATGACCCTGACCTTGAAATTGACCCTGGCCCTGAACTTGACCTTGACCCTGACCCTGATCTTGACTTTGACATTGACCCTTAAATTGAACTTGACCTTGACCTTGACCCTGACCTACACCCTGACCATGACCCTGACCTTGACCTTGACCTTGTCCCTTACCCTGACCTTGACCTTGACCCTGACCTTGATTTTGACCTTGACCCTAAGTCTGACCCTGACACTGACCATGACCTTGAACCTGAACCTAACCCTGACCCTGAACGGGACACTGACACTATCCCTCATCTTGACCTTAACCTTGAACCTGACCCTGACCCTGACCTTGACCCTGACCCTGACCCTGACCTTGACCCTGACCCTGACCTTGAACTTGACAATGACCCTGACCTTCAACTTGAGCCTGAACCTTACCTTGAACTTGAACATTAACTTGACTTTGACCCAGACCCTGACCCTCACCCTAAACCTAACCCTGACCCTGACCTTGACCTTGACCTTGACCTTGACCTTGACCTTGACCCTGACCCGGACCTTGGCCTTGACCCTCACCCTGACAATGACCCTTACACTGAACTTGACAATGACCCTGACCTTGACCCTGACCTTGACCTTGACCTTGACCCTGATGCTGACCCTCACCCTAAACCTGACACTGACTCTGACAATAACCCTGACCTTGACCCTGCACCTGACCTGACCCTGACCAAGACGCTGACCCTACCCCTCACCTTGACCTTGACCTTGACCCTCTCACCTTGACCTTGACCTTGACCCTGACCCTGACCTTGACCTTGACCCTGACCCTCAACCTGACACTCACCCTAAACCTGACCCTGACCCTGACCTTGACCTTGACCTTGACCCTGACGCTGACCCTCACTCTGAACCTGACACTGACTCTGACAATGACCTTGAGCTTGACCCTGACCCTGAACTTGACCTTGACCCTGACCCTGACCTTGAATTTGACATTGACCCTGACCTTGACCTTGACCTTGACCCTCACCATGAGCTTGAGCTTGACATTGTCCCTGACCGTGATCTTGACCTGAACTCTGACCTTGACCCTGACCCTAAGTCTGACCCTGACCCTGACCATGACCCTGACCTTTGTCTTGACCCTGTCCCTTACCCTGACCTTGACCTTGACCCTGACCCTGACCATGAACTTGACCTTGACCCTGACCCTCACCCTGACACTCATCCTAAACCTGACCCTGACCCTGACCTTGAACTTGACACTGACCCTGACCTTGACCCTGACTTTAAGTCTTACCATCACCATGACGTGACCCTAACCCTGATCCTAATGCTGACCCTGACCCTAACCCTGACCCTCACCATAATCCTCAGCCTGACCCTGAACCTAACCCTGAACCTGACTTTGACCCTGAAATTGACCTTGAACTTGAGCCTTGACCTTGACCCTGACCCTGACCTTGACCCTCAACCTTGACCTAAAACTGACCCTGACCCTGACCCGGACCTTGGACTTGACCCTCACCCTGACAATGACCCTGACACTGAACTTGAATATGACCCTGACCCTGATCCTGACCTTGACCTTGACCCTGACCCTGACCTTGACCCTGACCTTGACCTTGACCTTGACGTTGACCTTGACCCTACCCCTCACCTTGAACTTGAACCTGACCCTGACCTTGACCTTGACCCTGACCCTCACCCTCACCCTCACCCTGACCCTGACCCTGATACTGAACCTGACCTTGACCTTGACATTGACCCTGACCCCGAAATTGACCTTGAACTTGACCTTGACCCTGACCCTGACCCTGACCCTGACCTTGACCTTGACCCTGACCCTTACCTTGACCTTGACCCAGACCCTGACCTTGACCTTGACATTGACCCTGAACTTTAAATTGACCTTGACCTTGACCCTGACCTTGACCTTGACCTTGACATTGTCCCTTACCCTGACCTTGAACTTGACCCGGACCTTCACTTTGACCTTGACCCTAAGTCTGACCCTTACCCTGACCATGATCCTGACCTTGAACCTGAACCTAAGCCTGACCCTGAACGGGACACTGACACTATCCCTCATCTTGACCTTGACCTTGAACCTGACCCTGAACTTGACCTTGACCCTGACCCTGATCTTGACCTTGACATTGACCCTGACCTTGACCTTGAAAATGACCCTCACCGTGAGCTTGACCTTGACCTTGTCCCTGACCCTGACCTTGACCTGGATTCTGACCTTGATTCTGACCCTCACCCTAAACCTGACCCTGAGCCTGACCTTGAACTTGAACCTGACCCTGAACTTGACCTTGACCCTGACCCTGTCGCTGACCCTGACCTTGACCTTGACCCTGACCCTTACCTTGACCCAGACCCAGACCCAGACCCTGACCTTGACCTTGACATTGACCCTGAACTTTAAATTGACCTTGAACTTGACCCTGACACTGACCTTGACCTTGACATTGTCCCATACCCTGAACTTGACCTTGACCCGGACCTTGACTTTGACCTTGACCCTAAGTCTGACGCTTACCCTGACCATGACCCTGACCTTGAACTTGACCCTGACACTGCCCCTCACACTAAACCTGACCCTGACGCTGACCCTGACCTTGACCTTGACCTAGACCGTGACCCTGACCTTGACCTTGACCTTGACAATGACCCTGACCCTGACCTTGACCTGGACCCTGACCTTGACCCTGACACTCACCCTAAACCTGACCCTGACCCTGACCTTGAACTTGACCTTGACCCTGACCCTGACCCTGACAATGACCCTGCACCTGGCATGACCCTGACCAAGACGCTGACCCTACCCGTCACCTTGACCTTGACCTTGACCCTACCCCTCACCTTGACCTTGACCCTGACCCTGACCTTGACCTTGACCCTGACCCTCACCCTCACCCTCACCCTGACCCTGACCCTGATACTGAACCTGACCTTGACCTTGACCCTGACCCCGAAATTGACCTTGAACTTGACCTTGACCCTGACCCTGACCTTGACCTTGACCGTGACCCTGACCTTGACCTTGACCTTGACAATGACCCTGACCCTGACTTTATTTCTTACCGTGACCCTGACCCTGACCTTGACATGTCCGGGGCATGACTGTACCAGTGGTCTAGGGGCCGTTTTAAGGAATCGAAGCTGGTACCTGGGACTGGAGACCATACACGACCCTGGCACTAGAAGCCGGTGTGGGAAATCCAACCTGGGACCTTAGTCGGAGACTCGACTCTACTTGTGGACGCGGAGCAGGAGTGCGGAACGGAACTTCGTTTCCAGGGCTGGGGACTGTTCCCCTACCAGAGGTCTTTGGGCCGATACGGTCAAACAAAATAGTGACCTGGGGCTGGGGACCCTACACGACACTGGGACTACAAGGTGGTGTAGGGTATGGAACCTGGGACCCTATCCGGGGACACGACTCTACCTTGGGACCCGGGACAGGAGTGCGGAATGGAACTTCGTTCCCAGGGCTGGGGACCATGTCCGAGCCAGAGACTAAGGGTCGGTGAGTGGAATCGAACCAAGGACCATGTCCGGGGCACGACTGTACAAGTGGCCTAGGGGCCGTTTTAAGTAATCGAACCTGGTACCCGCGGCTGGAGAACCGACACGACCCTTGCACTAGAAGCCGGTGTAGGGTATGGAACCTTGGACCCGATCCGGGGACACAACTCTACCTTGGGACCCGGGACAGGAGTGCGGAATGGAACTTCGTTCCCAGGGCTGGGGACCTTGCCCGAGCCGGGGACTAGGGGTCGGTGCGTGGAAAGGAACCAAGGACCCTATCCGGGGCACGACTGTACCAGTGGTCTAGGGGCCGTTTTAAGGAATCGAAGCTGGTACCCGGGGCTGGAGATCCTACACGACACTGGGACTAGAAGCCGGTGTAGGGTATGGAACCTGGGACCCGATCCGGGGACAACAGTCTACCCGGGGACCCGGGGCAGGAGTGCAGAATCGAACTTCGTTCCCAGGACTGGGGAACGTACCCGACCCGGGTACTAGGGGTCGGTGCGTGTTATCGAAACAAGGACCATGTCCGGGGCACGACTGTACCAGTGGACTAGGGGCCGTTTTAAGGAATTGAAGCTGGTACCCGCGGGTGGAGACCCTATACGACCCTGGCACTAGAAGCCGGTGTAGGGTATGGAACCTGGGACCCGATCCAGGGACAACAGTCTACCCGGGGACCCGGGGCAGGAGTGCGGAATCAAACTTCGTTCCCAGGGCTGGGGACCTTGCCCGAGCCGGGGACTAGGGGTCGGTGCGTGGAATCGAACCAAGGACCCTATCCGGGGCACGACTGTACCAGTGGCCTAGGGGCCGTTTTAAGGAATCGAAGCTGGTACCCGCGGCTGGAGATCCTACACGACACTGGGACTAGAAGCCAGTGTAGGGTATGGAACCTGGGACCCGATCCGGGGACACGACTCTACCTTGGGACCTGGGACAGAAGTGTGGAATGGAACTTAGTTTCCAGGGCTGGGGACTCTTCCCCTACCAGAGGTCTTTGGGCCGATACGGTCAATCGAAAAATTGACCGGGGTCTGGGGACCATGCACGACACTGGGACTAGAAGCCGGTGTAGGGTATGGAACCTGGGACCCGATCCGGGGACACGACTCTACCTGTGGACGCGGGGCAGGAGTGCGGAATCGAACTTCGTTCCCAGGGCTGGGGACCTTGCCCGAGCCTGGGACTAGGGGTCGGTGCGTGGAATCGAACCAAGGACCCTATCCGGGGCACGACTGTACCAGTGGCCTAGGGGCCGTTTTAAGGAATCGAAGCTGGTACCCGCGGCTGGAGACCCTATACGACCGTGGCACTAGAAGCCGGTGTGGGGAATCCAGCATG
>CAXDIO010000112.1:0-51000 GCA_963989345.1 Clangula hyemalis | reverse complement strand
TGTGATGATGCTCTGATGATGCTGTTATGACGCTGTGATGATGCTGTGATGGTTCTTTGATGATGCAGTGTTTATGCAGTTATGACGCTGTGATGATGCTTTGATCATGCTGTTATGATGCAGTTATTATGACGCCATGATGTTGTGACAATGCAGTGATGATGCGGTGATGACGCTGTGATGATGCAGTGATGACGCTGTGATGATTTTGTGATGATGCTCTGATGACGCAGTGATGATGCTGTGATGATGTAGTGATGATGCTGTGAAGACGCTCTCATGAAACTGTCGTGAAGCTGTGATGATGATGTCGTGATGCTGTGATGACGCTGTGATAACGCTGTGATGACGCTGTGATGATGCTCTATTGATGCTGTGATGATGCAGTAATAACGCTGTGATGACGCTCTTATAATTTTGTGATGATGCTGTGATGATACTGTGGTGATGCAGTGATGATGCAGTGATGACGCTGTGATGAGTCTCTGATGATGCTGAGATGACGCTGTGATGATGCAGTGATGACGCTGTGATGACACTATCGTGATTCTGTGATGATGATGTGATGATGCAGTAATGATGCTGTGATGATGCACTGATGATACTGTGATGACGTTGTGATAATGCAATGATTAGGCAGTAATGATGCTGTGATGATGCTGAGATGACACTGTGATGATGCAGTAATGGTGCAGTGATGATGCAGTTATGACACCGTGATAATGCTGTGATGCCGCAGTGAGTAAACAGTAATGATTCTGTGATGATGCAGTGATGATGATGTGATGATGCTGCGATGATGCTTTGATGATGCTGTGATGCTGCAGTGATGAAGCTGTGATGATTTTGTGATGATGCAGTTTAGATGCAGTGACGATGCAGTTATGACGCTGTGATGACGCGGTGATGATGCTGTGACGATGCTTTGATGATTTTGTTATGTTGTTGTGATGATGCAGTTATGATGATATGACGATGCTGTAACGATGCCGTGATGATGCTGTGATGATGCTGTGATGATGCAATGATGACGCTGCGGTGATGCTGTGATGATGCTGTGATGATACAGTCATGATGTTACGATGACGCTGTGATGATGCTGTAATGATGTTGTGATGATGCTGTTGTTACGCTATGATGATTCTGTGATTATGTAGCTAAAATGCTGTGATGATGATGTGATGATGTAGTGATGATGCAGTGGTGATGCTCTGATGACGATGCAAAGATGCTGTGATGATGCAGTAATGATGCTGTGATGATTCTGTGATGATGCTGTGATTATGCTGAGATTATGCTCAGATTATGCTCTGATGATGCAGTGATGGTACAGTGATGATTCAGTGAGGAGTCAGTGATGATGATGTGATTACGATGCGGAGATGCTGTGATCATGCAGTAAGGATGCAATGATGATGCTGTGATGACACTGTGATTATGTTGTGTTGATACTTGTAATGATGTTTTGATGACGATGTGATGATGCTGTGATGATGCAGTGATTATGCAGTGATGATGCTGTGATGATGTGGTGATGATGCAGTGATGATGCAGTGATGATGCTGTGATGATGCAGTGATGATGCTGTGATGATATTGTGATGATGATATGAAGATGCTATGATGATTCAGTGATGATTCTGTGATGATGCATTTACGATACTGTGATGACGCTGTGATGATGTTGTTATGATGGTGTGATGATGCTGTGATGATATTTTGATGATACTGTGACAATGATGTGATGATGCAGCAATGATGCAGTGTTGATGATGTGATGATGCGGTGATGATGCAGTGATTATGCAGTGATGATACTGTGATGATGCATTGGTGGTGCTGTGATGATGCTTGGATGATGCTTGGATGATTCAGTGATGATTCTGTGATGACACTGTGATGATGTGATGATGCAGTGAATATACTGTGATGACACTATGATGATGCAGTGATTATGCAGAAATGATTCTGTGATGATGCTGAGATGATGTTGTTATGATGCAGTGATGATGCTTTGATGACGCTGTCGTGATGGTGAGATGACGCTGTCGTGATGCTTTGATGATGCTGTGATGACACTGTGATGATGCAGTGATGATACTGTGATGACGCTGTGAAAATGCAATGATTATGCAGAAATGATTCTGTGATGATGCTGAGATGATGCTGTGATGATGCAGTGAGTAAGCAGTGATGATGCAGTAATGATGCCATGATGATGCTGAGATGATGCTGTGATGTTGCAGTGATGGTGCAGTGATGATTCAGTGAGGACACTGTGATGATGCTGTGATTACAATCTGATGACGTAGTGATGATGCTGTGATGACCTTATGATGATGCTGTGATGATTCTGTGATGATGCTGTGATTATGCTGCTATGATGCAGTCATGATGCAGTGATGATGCTGAGATGACACTGATGATGCTGTGATAATGATGTGATGATGCTGTGATGATGTATTGATGACAGTGAAGATGCTATAATGATGATGTGATGATGCAGTGATGATGCTGTGATAATGTTCTGATGATGAAGCTATGATGTTATGATGCAGTGATGACACTGTCATGACGCTGTGATGATGCAGTGAGTAAGCAGTAATGATGCTGTGATGATGCTGAGATGATGATGTGATGATGCAGTGGTGATGCTCTGATGACGATGCAAAGATGCTGTGATGATGCAGTAATGATGCTGTGATGATTCTGTGATGATTTGGTGATGATGCTGTGATGACAGTTTGATGACGTTGTTATGATGCTGTGATGACACTGAAAACGTTGTGATGATGATGTGATAATGCTGTAATGATGGAGTGATGATGTATTTATGACATTGTGATTATGCCGAGATGATGCTTTGATGATGCAGTTATGATGCTGTGATGATGATGCACTCATGATGCAGTGAGGATGCAGTGATGATGCTGTGATGATGCTCTGATGATGACGAAGTGATGATGCTGTGATGATGTAGTGATGATGCAGTGATGTGTAGTGATGACGCTGTGATGATATTGTGATGATGATGTGATGATGCTGTGATTATGCGGAGATTATGCAGTGATTATGCAGTGATGATGCTGTCATGACAGTGTGATGATGCTGTGATGATGCTGCGATGTTGCTGTGAGGATGCTGTGATGATGCAGTGATTCTGAAGTAATGATGCTGTGATGGTGCTGTGATGATGCAGTGATGATGCAGTGATGATATGATGATGCAGTGATTATGCTGTAATAATTCTGTGACTATACTGAGATGATGCTGTAATGATGCATTGATGACGCTGTGATGACGCTGTGTTGATGCTGTGAGGATGCTGTGATGATGCAGTGATGATGCTGACATGAAACTGATGATGTTGTGATGATGATGTGATGATGCTATGATGATGCAGTGAGTAAGCAGTAATGATGCTGAGATGATGATGTGATGATGCTGTGATGATGCTCTGATGATGCTGTGATGATGCTCTGATGATGCTGTGATGACGCAGTGATGATTCTGTGATGATGCAGTGATGATGTAGTGATGACGCTGTGATGATACTGTGATTATGCTGTGATGATGCTGTGATTATGCGGTGATTATGCAGTGATGATGCTGTCATGACACTGTGATGATGATGCGATGATGCTGTGATGCTGCGATGTTGCTGTGAGGATGCTGTGATGATGCAGTGATTCTGCAGTAATGATGCTGTGATGGTGCTGTGATGATGCAGTGATGATGCAGTGATGACGATATGATGATGCAGTGATTATGCAGTGATTATGCTGTGATGATGCATTGTTGACGTTGTGATGACGCTGTATTGATGCTGTGAGGATGCTGTGATGATGCAGTGATTATGCAGTGATGATGCTGTGATGACTCTGTGATGATGTTGTGATGATGCTGTGATGATGCTCTGATGATGCTGTGATGATGCAGTGATGATGCTGTGATGATGCAGTGATGATGCATTGATGATGTAGTGATGACGCTGTGATGATACTGTGATTATGCTGAGATGATGCTGTGATGATGTGATCATGCAATGATGATTCACTGAGTAAGAAGTGATTATGTAGTGATGACGCTCTGATGACGCAGTGATGATGTTGTGATGATGTTGTGATAATGCAGTGATGATGCTGTCATGACACTGTAATGACGCTGTCGTGATGCTGTGATGACGTAGTCATGGTGTTGTAATGATGCTGTTATGACACTGTGATTATGCAGTGATGATGCTATGATGATGCTGTGATGATACAGTGATGACAATTTGATGATGTAGTGATGATGCTGTGATGACTCTATGATTATGCAGCTGTGATGCTATGATGATGATGTGAGGATGAAGTGATTATGCATTTTTGATGCTGTGATGACGCTGTCATGATGCTGTGATGAAGCTGCGATGATGCAGTGATTATGCAGTTAGGACGCTTTGATGACACTGTGATGATGCATTTATGACACTGTAATGACGCTGTGATGATGTTGTGATGATGCAGTGAATAAGCAGTAATGATACTGTGATGATGCTGAGATGATGCTGTGATAACGCAGTGATGATGCTGTGATGACGCTTTGATGATGTTGTGATTATGATGTGATGCAGTGATGATTTTTTGATGATGCAGTTTAGATGCAGTGACGATGCAGTTATGACGCTGTGATGACGCGGTGATGATGCTGTGATGATGCTTTGATGATTTTGTTATGTTGTTGTGATGATGCAGTTATGATGATATGACGATGCTGTAACGATGCCGTGATGATGCAGTGATGATGCTGTGATTATTCAGTGATGATGCAGTGATGATGCTGTGATGATGCTGTGATGATGCAGTAATGATGCTGTGATGATGCATGATGATGCTACGATGATGTTGTGATGACGCTGTGATGATGATGTGATGATGCTGCAATGATGCTGTGATGATTCTGTGATGATGTTGTGATGATGCTGTGATGACGCTGCGATAACACAGTGGTGATGTGGTGATGCAGTAATGATGCTGTGACGACGCACTGATTCTGCTCTGATGATGCTGTAATGATGCAGTCATGATGCAATAATGATGATGCTGTGATGATGCAGTGATGATGTTGTTATGACGCTGTGATGAAGCTGTGATAATATTATGATGATGCTATGATGACATAGCGATGATGCTGTGAAGATTCTTTGATGACGATGTGATGACGATGTGATGATGCTCTGATGATGCTGTTATGACGCTGTGATGATGCTGTGATGGTTCTTTGATGATGCAGTGTTTATGCAGTTATGACGCTGTGATGACGCTGTGATGATGCTTTGATCATGCTGTTATGATGCAGTTATTATGACGCCATGATGTTGTGACAATGCAGTGATGATGTGGTGATGACGCTGTGATGATGCAGTGATGATGCAGTAATGACGCTGTGATGATTTTGTGATGATGCTCTGATGACGCAGTGATGATGCTGTGATGATGTAGTGATGATGCTGTGAAGACGCTCTCATGACACTGTCGTGAAGCTGTGATGATGATGTCATGATGCTGTGATGATGCTGTGATAACGCTGTGATGACGCTGTGATGATGCTCTATTGATGCTGTGATGATGCAGTAATAACGCTGTGATGACGCTCTTATAATTTTGTGATGATGCTGTGATGATACTGTGGTGATGCAGTGATGATGCAGTGATGACGCTGTGATGAGTCTCTGATGATGCTGAGATGACGCTGTGATGATGCAGTGATGACGCTGTGATGACACTATCGTGATTCTGTGATGATGATGTGATGATGCAGTAATGATGCTGTGATGATGCACTGATGATACTGTGATGACGTTGTGATAATGCAATGATTAGGCAGTAATGATGCTGTGATGATGCTGAGATGACACTGTGATGATGCAGTAATGGTGCAGTGATGATGCAGTTATGACACCGTGATAATGCTGTGATGCCGCAGTGAGTAAACAGTAATGATTCTGTGATGATGCAGTGATGATGATGTGATGATGCTGCGATGATGCTTTGATGATGCTGTGATGCTGCAGTGATGAAGCTGTGATGATTTTGTGATGATGCAGTTTAGATGCAGTGACGATGCAGTTATGACGCTGTGATGACGCGGTGATGATGCTGTGACGATGCTTTGATGGTTTTGTTATGTTGTTGTGATGATGCAGTTATGATGATATGACGATGCTGTAACGATGCCGTGATGATGCTGTGATGATGCTGTGATGATGCAGTGATGACGCTGCGGTGATGCTGTGATGATGCTGTGATGATACAGTCATGATGTTACGATGACGCTGTGATGATGCTGTAATGATGTTGTGATGATGCTGTCGTTACGCTATGATGATTCTGTGATTATGTAGCTAAAATGCTATGATGATGATGTGATGATGTAGTGATGATGCAGTGGTGATGCTCTGATGACGATGCAAAGATGCTGTGATGATGCAGTAATGATGCTGTGATGATTCTGTGATGATGCTGTGATTATGCTGAGATTATGCTCAGATTATGCTCTGATGATGCAGTGATGGTACAGTGATGATTCAGTGAGGAGTCAGTGATGATGATGTGATTACGATGCGGAGATGCTGTGATCATGCAGTAAGGATGCAATGATGATGCTGTGATGACACTGTGATTATGTTGTGTTGATACTTGTAATGATGTTTTGATGACGATGTGATGATGCTGTGATGATGCAGTGATGATGCTGTGATGATATTGTGATGATGATATGAAGATGCTATGATGATTCAGTGATGATTCTGTGATGATGCATTTACGATACTGTGATGACGCTGTGATGATGTTGTTATGATGGTGTGATGATGCTGTGATGATATTTTGATGATACTGTGACAATGATGTGATGATGCAGCAATGATGCAGTGTTGATGATGTGATGATGCGGTGATGATGCAGTGATTATGCAGTGATGATACTGTGATGATGCATTGGTGGTGCTGTGATGATGCTTGGATGATGCTTGGATGATTCAGTGATGATTCTGTGATGACACTGTGATGATGTGATGATGCAGTGAATATACTGTGATGACACTATGATGATGCAGTGATTATGCAGAAATGATTCTGTGATGATGCTGAGATGATGTTGTTATGATGCAGTGATGATGCTTTGATGACGCTGTCGTGATGGTGAGATGACGCTGTCGTGATGCTTTGATGATGCTGTGATGACACTGTGATGATGCAGTGATGATACTGTGATGACGCTGTGAAAATGCAATGATTATGCAGAAATGATTCTGTGATGATGCTGAGATGATGCTGTGATGATGCAGTGAGTAAGCAGTGATGATGCAGTAATGATGCCATGATGATGCTGAGATGATGCTGTGATGTTGCAGTGATGGTGCAGTGATGATTCAGTGAGGACACTGTGATGATGCTGTGATTACAATCTGATGACGTAGTGATGATGCTGTGATGACCTTATGATGATGCTGTGATGATTCTGTGATGATGCTGTGATTATGCTGCTATGATGCAGTCATGATGCAGTGATGATGCTGAGATGACACTGATGATGCTGTGATGACCTTATGATGATGCTGTGATGATGTATTGATGACAGTGAAGATGCTATAATGATGATGTGATGATGCAGTGATGATGCTGTGATAATGTTCTGATGATGAAGCTATGATGTTATGATGCAGTGATGACACTGTCATGACGCTGTGATGATGCAGTGAGTAAGCAGTAATGATGCTGTGATGATGCTGAGATGATGATGTGATGATGCAGTGGTGATGCTCTGATGACGATGCAAAGATGCTGTGATGATGCAGTAATGATGCTGTGATGATTCTGTGATGATTTGGTGATGATGCTGTGATGACAGTTTGATGACGTTGTTATGATGCTGTGATGACACTGAAAACGTTGTGATGATGATGTGATAATGCTGTGATGATGGAGTGATGATGTATTTATGACATTGTGATTATGCCGAGATGATGCTTTGATGATGCAGTTATGATGCTGTGATGATGATGCACTCATGATGCAGTGAGGATGCAGTGATGATGCTGTGATGATGCTCTGAAGATGAAGAAGTGATGATGCTGTGATGATGTAGTGATGATGCAGTGATGTGTAGTGATGACGCTGTGATGATATTGTGATGATGATGTGATGATGCTGTGATGATGTAGTGATGATGCAGTGATGTGTAGTGATGACGCTGTGATGATATTGTGATGATGATGTGATGATGCTGTGATTATGCGGAGATTATGCAGTGATTATGCAGTGATTCTGAAGTAATGATGCTGTGATGGTGCTGTGATGATGCAGTGATGATGCAGTGATGATATGATGATGCAGTGATTATGCTGTAATAATTCTGTGACTATACTGAGATGATGCTGTAATGATGCATTGATGACGCTGTGATGACGCTGTGTTGATGCTGTGAGGATGCTGTGATGATGCAGTGATGATGCTGACATGAAACTGATAATGTTGTGATGATGATGTGATGATGCTATGATGATGCAGTGAGTAAGCAGTAATGATGCTGAGATGATGATGTGATGATGCTGTGATGATGCTCTGATGATGCTGTAATGATGCTCTGATGATGCTGTGATGACGCAGTGATGATTCTGTGATGATGCAGTGATGATGTAGTGATGACGCTGTGATGATACTGTGATTATGCTGTGATGATGCTGTGATTATGCGGTGATTATGCAGTGATGATGCTGTCATGATGCAGTGATGACGCTGTGATGACTATGCGATGATGATGTGATGATGCTGTGATTATGCAGCTATGATGCTGTGATGATGCAGTGATTCTGAAGTAATGATGCTGTGATGGTGCTGTGATGGTGCTGTGATGATGCAGTGATGATGCTGTGATGATGCAGTGATGATATGATGATGCAGTGATTATGCAGTGATTATGCTGTGACTATACTGAGATGATGCTGTAATGATGCATTGTTGACGTTGTGATGACGCTGTATTGATGCTGTGAGGATGCTGTGATGATGCAGTGATTATGCAGTGATGATGCTGTGATGATGTTGTGATGATG
Organism: Clangula hyemalis; assembly: GCA_963989345.1. The sequence goes on along the minus strand of CAXDIO010000112.1, from coordinate 41,907 downwards.
CTGTGATGATGCTCTGATGATGCTGTGATGATGCAGTGATGATGCTGTGATGATGCAGTGATGATGCATTGATGATGTAGTGATGACGCTGTGATGATACTGTGATTATGCTGAGATGATGCTGTGATGATGTGATGATGCAGTGATGATTCACTGAGTAAGAAGTGATTATGTAGTGATGACGCTCTGATGACGCAGTGATGATGTTGTGATGATGTTGTGATAATGCAGTGATGATGCTGTGATGACACTGTAATGACGCTGTCGTGATGCTGTGATGACGTAGTCATGGTGTTGTAATGATGCTGTTATGACACTGTGATTATGCAGTGATGATGCTATGATGATGCTGTGATGATACAGTGATGACAATTTGATGATGTAGTGATGATGCTGTGATGACTCTATGATTATGCAGCTATGATGCTATGATGATGATGTGAGGATGAAGTGATTATGCATTTTTGATGCTGTGATGACGCTGTCATGATGCTGTGATGAAGCTGCGATGATGCAGTGATTATGCAGTTAGGACGCTTTGATGACACTGTGATGATGCATTTATGACACTGTAATGACGCTGTGATGATGTTGTGATGATGCAGTGAATAAGCAGTAATGATACTGTGATGATGCTGAGATGATGCTGTGATAACGCAGTGATGATGCTGTGATGACGCTTTGATGATGTTGTGATTATGATGTGATGCAGTGATGATTTTGTGATGATGCAGTTTAGATGCAGTGACGATGCAGTTATGACGCTGTGATGACGCGGTGATGATGCTGTGATGATGCTTTGATGATTTTGTTATGTTGTTGTGATGATGCAGTTATGATGATATGACGATGCTGTAACGATGCCGTGATGATGCAGTGATGATGCTGTGATGATGCAGTGATGATGCTGTGATGATGCTGTGATGATGCAGTAATGATGCTGTGATGATGCATGATGATGCTACGATGATGTTGTGATGACGCTGTGATGATGATGTGATGATGCTGCAATGATGCTGTGATGATTCTGTGATGATGTTGTGATGATGCTGTGATGACGCTGCGATAACACAGTGGTGATGTGGTGATGCAGTAATGATGCTGTGACGACGCACTGATTCTGCTCTGATGATGCTGTAATGATGCAGTCATGATGCAATAATGATGATGCTGTGATGATGCAGTGATGATGTTGTTATGACGCTGTGATGAAGCTGTGATAATATTATGATGATGCTATGATAACATAGCGATGATGCTGTGAAGATTCTTTGATGACGATGTGATGACGATGTGATGATGCTCTGATGATGCTGTTATGACGCTGTGATGATGCTGTGATGGTTCTTTGATGATGCAGTGTTTATGCAGTTATGACGCTGTGATGACGCTGTGATGATGCTTTGATCATGCTGTTATGATGCAGTTATTATGACGCCATGATGTTGTGACAATGCAGTGATGATGCGGTGATGACGCTGTGATGATGCAGTGATGATGCAGTAATGACGCTGTGATGATTTTGTGATGATGCTCTGATGACGCAGTGATGATGCTGTGATGATGTAGTGATGATGCTGTGAAGACGCTCTCATGACACTGTCGTGAAGCTGTGATGATGATGTCGTGATGCTGTGATGACGCTGTGATAACGCTGTGATGACGCTGTGATGATGCTCTATTGATGCTGTGATGATGCAGTAATAACGCTGTGATGACGCTCTTATAATTTTGTGATGATGCTGTGATGATACTGTGGTGATGCAGTGATGATGCAGTGATGACGCTGTGATGAGTCTCTGATGATGCTGAGATGACGCTGTGATGATGCAGTGATGACGCTGTGATGACACTATCGTGATTCTGTGATGATGATGTGATGATGCAGTAATGATGCTGTGATGATGCACTGATGATACTGTGATGACGTTGTGATAATGCAATGATTAGGCAGTAATGATGCTGTGATGATGCTGAGATGACACTGTGATGATGCAGTAATGGTGCAGTGATGATGCAGTTATGACACCGTGATAATGCTGTGATGCCGCAGTGAGTAAACAGTAATGATTCTGTGATGATGCAGTGATGATGATGTGATGATGCTGCGATGATGCTTTGATGATGCTGTGATGCTGCAGTGATGAAGCTGTGATGATTTTGTGATGATGCAGTTTAGATGCAGTGACGATGCAGTTATGACGCTGTGATGACGCGGTGATGATGCTGTGACGATGCTTTGATGGTTTTGTTATGTTGTTGTGATGATGCAGTTATGATGATATGACGATGCTGTAACGATGCCGTGATGATGCTGTGATGATGCTGTGATGATGCAGTGATGACGCTGCGGTGATGCTGTGATGATGCTGTGATGATACAGTCATGATGTTACGATGACGCTGTGATGATGCTGTAATGATGTTGTGATGATGCTGTCGTTACGCTATGATGATTCTGTGATTATGTAGCTAAAATGCTGTGATGATGATGTGATGATGTAGTGATGATGCAGTGGTGATGCTCTGATGACGATGCAAAGATGCTGTGATGATGCAGTAATGATGCTGTGATGATTCTGTGATGATGCTGTGATTATGCTGAGATTATGCTCAGATTATGCTCTGATGATGCAGTGATGGTACAGTGATGATTCAGTGAGGAGTCAGTGATGATGATGTGATTACGATGCGGAGATGCTGTGATCATGCAGTAAGGATGCAATGATGATGCTGTGATGACACTGTGATTATGTTGTGTTGATACTTGTAATGATGTTTTGATGACGATGTGATGATGCTGTGATGATGCAGTGATTATGCAGTGATGATGCTGTGATGATGTGGTGATGATGCAGTGATTATGCAGTGATGATGCTGTGATGATGCAGTGATGATGCTGTGATGATATTGTGATGATGATATGAAGATGCTATGATGATTCAGTGATGATTCTGTGATGATGCATTTACGATACTGTGATGACGCTGTGATGATGTTGTTATGATGGTGTGATGATGCTGTGATGATATTTTGATGATACTGTGACAATGATGTGATGATGCAGCAATGATGCAGTGTTGATGATGTGATGATGCGGTGATGATGCAGTGATTATGCAGTGATGATACTGTGATGATGCATTGGTGGTGCTGTGATGATGCTTGGATGATGCTTGGATGATTCAGTGATGATTCTGTGATGACACTGTGATGATGTGATGATGCAGTGAATATACTGTGATGACACTATGATGATGCAGTGATTATGCAGAAATGATTCTGTGATGATGCTGAGATGATGTTGTTATGATGCAGTGATGATGCTTTGATGACGCTGTCGTGATGGTGAGATGACGCTGTCGTGATGCTTTGATGATGCTGTGATGACACTGTGATGATGCAGTGATGATACTGTGATGACGCTGTGAAAATGCAATGATTATGCAGAAATGATTCTGTGATGATGCTGAGATGATGCTGTGATGATGCAGTGAGTAAGCAGTGATGATGCAGTAATGATGCCATGATGATGCTGAGATGATGCTGTGATGTTGCAGTGATGGTGCAGTGATGATTCAGTGAGGACACTGTGATGATGCTGTGATTACAATCTGATGACGTAGTGATGATGCTGTGATGACCTTATGATGATGCTGTGATGATTCTGTGATGATGCTGTGATTATGCTGCTATGATGCAGTCATGATGCAGTGATGATGCTGAGATGACACTGATGATGCTGTGATGACCTTATGATGATGCTGTGATGATGTATTGATGACAGTGAAGATGCTATAATGATGATGTGATGATGCAGTGATGATGCTGTGATAATGTTCTGATGATGAAGCTATGATGTTATGATGCAGTGATGACACTGTCATGACGCTGTGATGATGCAGTGAGTAAGCAGTAATGATGCTGTGATGATGCTGAGATGATGATGTGATGATGCAGTGGTGATGCTCTGATGACGATGCAAAGATGCTGTGATGATGCAGTAATGATGCTGTGATGATTCTGTGATGATTTGGTGATGATGCTGTGATGACAGTTTGATGACGTTGTTATGATGCTGTGATGACACTGAAAACGTTGTGATGATGATGTGATAATGCTGTGATGATGGAGTGATGATGTATTTATGACATTGTGATTATGCCGAGATGATGCTTTGATGATGCAGTTATGATGCTGTGATGATGATGCACTCATGATGCAGTGAGGATGCAGTGATGATGCTGTGATGATGCTCTGAAGATGACGAAGTGATGATGCTGTGATGATGTAGTGATGATGCAGTGATGTGTAGTGATGACGCTGTGATGATATTGTGATGATGATGTGATGATGCTGTGATGATGTAGTGATGATGCAGTGATGTGTAGTGATGACGCTGTGATGATATTGTGATGATGATGTGATGATGCTGTGATTATGCGGAGATTATGCAGTGATTATGCAGTGATTCTGAAGTAATGATGCTGTGATGGTGCTGTGATGATGCAGTGATGATGCAGTGATGATATGATGATGCAGTGATTATGCTGTAATAATTCTGTGACTATACTGAGATGATGCTGTAATGATGCATTGATGACGCTGTGATGACGCTGTGTTGATGCTGTGAGGATGCTGTGATGATGCAGTGATGATGCTGACATGAAACTGATAATGTTGTGATGATGATGTGATGATGCTATGATGATGCAGTGAGTAAGCAGTAATGATGCTGAGATGATGATGTGATGATGCTGTGATGATGCTCTGATGATGCTGTAATGATGCTCTGATGATGCTGTGATGACGCAGTGATGATTCTGTGATGATGCAGTGATGATGTAGTGATGACGCTGTGATGATACTGTGATTATGCTGTGATGATGCTGTGATTATGCGGTGATTATGCAGTGATGATGCTGTCATGATGCAGTGATGACGCTGTGATGACTATGCGATGATGATGTGATGATGCTGTGATTATGCAGCTATGATGCTGTGATGATGCAGTGATTCTGAAGTAATGATGCTGTGATGGTGCTGTGATGGTGCTGTGATGATGCAGTGATGATGCTGTGATGATGCAGTGATGATATGATGATGCAGTGATTATGCAGTGATTATGCTGTGACTATACTGAGATGATGCTGTAATGATGCATTGTTGACGTTGTGATGACGCTGTATTGATGCTGTGAGGATGCTGTGATGATGCAGTGATTATGCAGTGATGATGCTGTGATGATGTTGTGATGATGCTGTGATGATGCTCTGATGATGCTGTGATGATGCAGTGATGATGCTGTGATGATGCAGTGATGATGCATTGATGATGTAGTGATGACGCTGTGATGATACTGTGATTATGCTGAGATGATGCTGTGATGATGTGATGATGCAGTGATGATTCACTGAGTAAGAAGTGATTATGTAGTGATGACGCTCTGATGACGCAGTGATGATGTTGTGATGATGTTGTGATAATGCAGTGATGATGCTGTGATGACACTGTAATGACGCTGTCGTGATGCTGTGATGACGTAGTCATGGTGTTGTAATGATGCTGTTATGACACTGTGATTATGCAGTGATGATGCTATGATGATGCTGTGATGATACAGTGATGACAATTTGATGATGTAGTGATGATGCTGTGATGACTCTATGATTATGCAGCTATGATGCTATGATGATGATGTGAGGATGAAGTGATTATGCATTTTTGATGCTGTGATGACGCTGTCATGATGCTGTGATGAAGCTGCGATGATGCAGTGATTATGCAGTTAGGACGCTTTGATGACACTGTGATGATGCATTTATGACACTGTAATGACGCTGTGATGATGTTGTGATGATGCAGTGAATAAGCAGTAATGATACTGTGATGATGCTGAGATGATGCTGTGATAACGCAGTGATGATGCTGTGATGACGCTTTGATGATGTTGTGATTATGATGTGATGCAGTGATGATTTTGTGATGATGCAGTTTAGATGCAGTGACGATGCAGTTATGACGCTGTGATGACGCGGTGATGATGCTGTGATGATGCTTTGATGATTTTGTTATGTTGTTGTGATGATGCAGTTATGATGATATGACGATGCTGTAACGATGCCGTGATGATGCAGTGATGATGCTGTGATGATGCAGTGATGATGCTGTGATGATGCTGTGATGATGCAGTAATGATGCTGTGATGATGCATGATGATGCTACGATGATGTTGTGATGACGCTGTGATGATGATGTGATGATGCTGCAATGATGCTGTGATGATTCTGTGATGATGTTGTGATGATGCTGTGATGACGCTGCGATAACACAGTGGTGATGTGGTGATGCAGTAATGATGCTGTGACGACGCACTGATTCTGCTCTGATGATGCTGTAATGATGCAGTCATGATGCAATAATGATGATGCTGTGATGATGCAGTGATGATGTTGTTATGACGCTGTGATGAAGCTGTGATAATATTATGATGATGCTATGATAACATAGCGATGATGCTGTGAAGATTCTTTGATGACGATGTGATGACGATGTGATGATGCTCTGATGATGCTGTTATGACGCTGTGATGATGCTGTGATGGTTCTTTGATGATGCAGTGTTTATGCAGTTATGACGCTGTGATGACGCTGTGATGATGCTTTGATCATGCTGTTATGATGCAGTTATTATGACGCCATGATGTTGTGACAATGCAGTGATGATGCGGTGATGACGCTGTGATGATGCAGTGATGATGCAGTAATGACGCTGTGATGATTTTGTGATGATGCTCTGATGACGCAGTGATGATGCTGTGATGATGTAGTGATGATGCTGTGAAGACGCTCTCATGACACTGTCGTGAAGCTGTGATGATGATGTCGTGATGCTGTGATGACGCTGTGATAACGCTGTGATGACGCTGTGATGATGCTCTATTGATGCTGTGATGATGCAGTAATAACGCTGTGATGACGCTCTTATAATTTTGTGATGATGCTGTGATGATACTGTGGTGATGCAGTGATGATGCAGTGATGACGCTGTGATGAGTCTCTGATGATGCTGAGATGACGCTGTGATGATGCAGTGATGACGCTGTGATGACACTATCGTGATTCTGTGATGATGATGTGATGATGCAGTAATGATGCTGTGATGATGCACTGATGATACTGTGATGACGTTGTGATAATGCAATGATTAGGCAGTAATGATGCTGTGATGATGCTGAGATGACACTGTGATGATGCAGTAATGGTGCAGTGATGATGCAGTTATGACACCGTGATAATGCTGTGATGCCGCAGTGAGTAAACAGTAATGATTCTGTGATGATGCAGTGATGATGATGTGATGATGCTGCGATGATGCTTTGATGATGCTGTGATGCTGCAGTGATGAAGCTGTGATGATTTTGTGATGATGCAGTTTAGATGCAGTGACGATGCAGTTATGACGCTGTGATGACGCGGTGATGATGCTGTGACGATGCTTTGATGGTTTTGTTATGTTGTTGTGATGATGCAGTTATGATGATATGACGATGCTGTAACGATGCCGTGATGATGCTGTGATGATGCAGTGATGACGCTGCGGTGATGCTGTGATGATGCTGTGATGATACAGTCATGATGTTACGATGACGCTGTGATGATGCTGTAATGATGTTGTGATGATGCTGTCGTTACGCTATGATGATTCTGTGATTATGTAGCTAAAATGCTGTGATGATGATGTGATGATGTAGTGATGATGCAGTGGTGATGCTCTGATGACGATGCAAAGATGCTGTGATGATGCAGTAATGATGCTGTGATGATTCTGTGATGATGCTGTGATTATGCTGAGATTATGCTCAGATTATGCTCTGATGATGCAGTGATGGTACAGTGATGATTCAGTGAGGAGTCAGTGATGATGATGTGATTACGATGCGGAGATGCTGTGATCATGCAGGAAGGATGCAATGATGATGCTGTGATGACACTGTGATTATGTTGTGTTGATACTTGTAATGATGTTTTGATGACGATGTGATGATGCTGTGATGATGCAGTGATTATGCAGTGATGATGCTGTGATGATGTGGTGATGATGCTGTGATGATATTGTGATGATGATATGAAGATGCTATGATGATTCAGTGATGATTCTGTGATGATGCATTTACGATACTGTGATGACGCTGTGATGATGTTGTTATGATGGTGTGATGATGCTGTGATGATATTTTGATGATACTGTGACAATGATGTGATGATGCAGCAATGATGCAGTGTTGATGATGTGATGATGCGGTGATGATGCAGTGATTATGCAGTGATGATACTGTGATGATGCATTGGTGGTGCTGTGATGATGCTTGGATGATGCTTGGATGATTCAGTGATGATTCTGTGATGACACTGTGATGATGTGATGATGCAGTGAATATGCTGTGATGACACTATGATGATGCAGTGATTATGCAGAAATGATTCTGTGATGATGCTGAGATGATGTTGTTATGATGCAGTGATGATGCTTTGATGACGCTGTCGTGATGGTGAGATGACGCTGTCGTGATGCTTTGATGATGCTGTGATGACACTGTGATGATGCAGTGATGATACTGTGATGACGCTGTGAAAATGCAATGATTATGCAGAAATGATTCTGTGATGATGCTGAGATGATGCTGTGATGATGCAGTGAGTAAGCAGTGATGATGCAGTAATGATGCCATGATGATGCTGAGATGATGCTGTGATGTTGCAGTGATGGTGCAGTGATGATTCAGTGAGGACACTGTGATGATGCTGTGATTACAATCTGATGACGTAGTGATGATGCTGTGATGACCTTATGATGATGCTGTGATGATTCTGTGATGATGCTGTGATTATGCTGCTATGATGCAGTCATGATGCAGTGATGATGCTGAGATGACACTGATGATGCTGTGATAATGATGTGATGATGCTGTGATGATGTATTGATGACAGTGAAGATGCTATAATGATGATGTGATGATGCAGTGATGATGCTGTGATAATGTTCTGATGATGAAGCTATGATGTTATGATGCAGTGATGACACTGTCATGACGCTGTGATGATGCAGTGAGTAAGCAGTAATGATGCTGTGATGATGCTGAGATGATGATGTGATGATGCAGTGGTGATGCTCTGATGACGATGCAAAGATGCTGTGATGATGCAGTAATGATGCTGTGAGATTCTGTGATGATTTGGTGATGATGCTGTGATGACAGTTTGATGACGTTGTTATGATGCTGTGATGACACTGAAAACGTTGTGATGATGATGTGATAATGCTGTGATGATGGAGTGATGATGTATTTATGACATTGTGATTATGCCGAGATGATGCTTTGATGATGCAGTTATGATGCTGTGATGATGATGCACTCATGATGCAGTGAGGATGCAGTGATGATGCTGTGATGATGCTCTGATGATGACGAAGTGATGATGCTGTGATGATGTAGTGATGATGCAGTGATGTGTAGTGATGACGCTGTGATGATATTGTGATGATGATGTGATGATGCTGTGATTATGCGGAGATTATGCAGTGATTATGCAGTGATGATGCTGTCATGACAGTGTGATGATGCTGTGATGATGCTGCGATGTTGCTGTGAGGATGCTGTGATGATGCAGTGATTCTGAAGTAATGATGCTGTGATGGTGCTGTGATGATGCAGTGATGATGCAGTGATGATATGATGATGCAGTGATTATGCTGTAATAATTCTGTGACTATACTGAGATGATGCTGTAATGATGCATTGATGACGCTGTGATGACGCTGTGTTGATGCTGTGAGGATGCTGTGATGATGCAGTGATTATGCAGTGATGATGCTGACATGAAACTGATGATGTTGTGATGATGATGTGATGATGCTATGATGATGCAGTGAGTAAGCAGTAATGATGCTGAGATGATGATGTGATGATGCTGTGATGATGCTCTGATGATGCTGTGATGACGCAGTGATGATTCTGTGATGATGCAGTGATGATGTAGTGATGATGCTGTGATGATACTGTGATTATGCTGTGATGATGCTGTGATGATGCTCTGATGATGCTGTGATGACGCAGTGATGATTCTGTGATGATGCAGTGATGATGTAGTGATGACTCTGTGATGATACTGTGATTATGCTGTGATGATGCTGTGATTATGCGGTGATTATGCAGTGATGATGCTGTCATGACACTGTGATGATGATGCGATGATGCTGTGATGATGCTGCGATGTTGCTGTGAGGATGCTGTGATGATGCAGTGATTCTGCAGTAATGATGCTGTGATGGTGCTGTGATGATGCAGTGATGATGCAGTGATGACGATATGATGATGCAGTGATTATGCTGTGACTATACTGAGATGATGCTGTAATGATTCATTGTTGACGTTGTGATGACGCTGTATTGATGCTGTGAGGATGCTGTGATGATGCAGTGATTATGCAGTGATGATGCTGTGATGACTCTGTGATGATGTTGTGATGATGCTGTGATGATGCTCTGATGATGCTGTGATGATGCAGTGATGATGCTGTGATGATGCAGTGATGATGCATTGATGATGTAGTGATGACGCTGTGATGATACTGTGATTATGCTGAGATGATGCTGTGATGATGTGATGATGCAGTGATGATTCACTGAGTAAGAAGTGATTATGTAGTGATGACGCTCTGATGACGCAGTGATGATGTTGTGATGATGTTGTGATAATGCAGTGATGATGCTGTGATGACACTGTAATGACGCTGTCGTGATGCTGTGATGACGTAGTCATGGTGTTGTAATGATGCTGTTATGACACTGTGATGATGCAGTGATGATGCTGTGATGATGCTGTGATGATGCAGTAATGATGCTGTGATGATGCATGATGATGCTACGATGATGTTGTGATGACGCTGTGATGATGATGTGATGATGCTGCAATGATGCTGTGATGATTCTGTGATGATGTTGTGATGATGCTGTGATGACGCTGCGATAACACAGTGATGATGTGGTGATGCAGTAATGATGCTGTGACGACGCACTGATTCTGCTCTGATGATGCTGTAATGATGCAGTCATGATGCAATAATGATGATGCTGTGATGATGCAGTGATGATGTTGTTATGACGCTGTGATGAAGCTGTGATAATATTATGATGATGCTATGATGACATAGCGATGATGCTGTGAAGATTCTTTGATGACGATGTGATGACGATGTGATGATGCTCTGATGATGCTGTTATGACGCTGTGATGATGCTGTGATGGTTCTTTGATGATGCAGTGTTTATGCAGTTATGACGCTGTGATGACGCTGTGATGATGCTTTGATCATGCTGTTATGATGCAGTTATTATGACGCCATGATGTTGTGACAATGCTGTGATGATGTGTTGATGACGCTGTGATGATGCAGTAATGACGCTGTGATGATTTTGTGATGATGCTCTGATGACGCAGTGATGACGCTGTGATGATGTAGTGATGATGCTGTGAAGACGCTCTCATGACACTGTCGTGAAGCTGTGATGATGATGTCGTGATGCTGTGATGACGCTGTGATAACGCTGTGATGACGCTGTGATGATGCTCTATTGATGCTGTGATGATGCAGTAATAACGCTGTGATGACGCTCTTATAATTTTGTGATGATGCTGTGATGATACTGTGGTGATGCAGTGATGATGCAGTGATGACGCTGTGATGAGTCTCTGATGATGCTGAGATGACGCTGTGATGATGCAGTGATGACGCTGTGATGACACTATCGTGATTCTGTGATGATGCAGTAATGATGCTGTGATGATGCACTGATGATACTGTGATGACGTTGTGATAATGCAATGATTAGGCAGTAATGATGCTGTGATGATGCTGAGATGACACTGTGATGGTGCAGTAATGGTGCAGTGATGATGCAGTTATGACACCGTGATAATGCTGTGATGCCGCAGTGAGTAAACAGTAATGATTCTGTGATGATGCAGTGATGATGATGTGATGATGCTGCGATGATGCTTTGATGATGCTGTGATGCTGCAGTGATGAAGCTGTGATGCTGTGATGCTGCAGTGATGAAGCTGTGATGATTTTGTGATGATGCAGTTTAGATGCAGTGACGATGCAGTTATGACGCTGTGATGACGCGGTGATGATGCTGTGACGATGCTTTGATGATTTTGTTATGTTGTTGTGATGATGCAGTTATGATGATATGACGATGCTGTAACGATGCCGTGATGATGCTGTGATGATGCTGTGATGATGCAGTGATGACGCTGCGGTGATGCTGTGATGATGCTGTGATGATACAGTCATGATGTTACGATGACGCTGTGATGATGCTGTAATGATGTTGTGATGATGCTGTCGTTACGCTATGATGATTCTGTGATTATGTAGCTAAAATGCTGTGATGATGATGTGATGATGTAGTGATGATGCAGTGGTGATGCTCTGATGACGATGCAAAGATGCTGTGATGATGCAGTAATGATGCTGTGATGATTCTGTGATGATGCTGTGATTATGCTGAGATTATGCTCAGATTATGCTCTGATGATGCAGTGATGGTACAGTGATGATTCAGTGAGGAGTCAGTGATGATGATGTGATTACGATGCGGAGATGCTGTGATCATGCAGTAAGGATGCAATGATGATGCTGTGATGACACTGTGATTATGTTGTGTTGATACTTGTAATGATGTTTTGATGACGATGTGATGATGCTGTGATGATGCAGTGATTATGCAGTGATGATGCTGTGATGATGTGGTGATGATGCAGTGATTATGCAGTGATGATGCTGTGATGATGCAGTGATGATGCTGTGATGATATTGTGATGATGATATGAAGATGCTATGATGATTCAGTGATGATTCTGTGATGATGCATTTACGATACTGTGATGACGCTGTGATGATGTTGTTATGATGGTGTGATGATGCTGTGATGATATTTTGATGATACTGTGACAATGATGTGATGATGCAGCAATGATGCAGTGTTGATGATGTGATGATGCGGTGATGATGCAGTGATTATGCAGTGATGATACTGTGATGATGCATTGGTGGTGCTGTGATGATGCTTGGATGATGCTTGGATGATTCAGTGATGATTCTGTGATGACACTGTGATGATGTGATGATGCAGTGAATATGCTGTGATGACACTATGATGATGCAGTGATTATGCAGAAATGATTCTGTGATGATGCTGAGATGATGTTGTTATGATGCAGTGATGATGCTTTGATGACGCTGTCGTGATGGTGAGATGACGCTGTCGTGATGCTTTGATGATGCTGTGATGACACTGTGATGATGCAGTGATGATACTGTGATGACGCTGTGAAAATGCAATGATTATGCAGAAATGATTCTGTGATGATGCTGAGATGATGCTGTGATGATGCAGTGAGTAAGCAGTGATGATGCAGTAATGATGCCATGATGATGCTGAGATGATGCTGTGATGTTGCAGTGATGGTGCAGTGATGATTCAGTGAGGACACTGTGATGATGCTGTGATTACAATCTGATGACGTAGTGATGATGCTGTGATGACCTTATGATGATGCTGTGATGATTCTGTGATGATGCTGTGATTATGCTGCTATGATGCAGTCATGATGCAGTGATGATGCTGAGATGACACTGATGATGCTGTGATGACCTTATGATGATGCTGTGATGATGTATTGATGACAGTGAAGATGCTATAATGATGATGTGATGATGCAGTGATGATGCTGTGATAATGTTCTGATGATGAAGCTATGATGTTATGATGCAGTGATGACACTGTCATGACGCTGTGATGATGCAGTGAGTAAGCAGTAATGATGCTGTGATGATGCTGAGATGATGATGTGATGATGCAGTGGTGATGCTCTGATGACGATGCAAAGATGCTGTGATGATGCAGTAATGATGCTGTGATGATTCTGTGATGATTTGGTGATGATGCTGTGATGACAGTTTGATGACGTTGTTATGATGCTGTGATGACACTGAAAACGTTGTGATGATGATGTGATAATGCTGTGATGATGGAGTGATGATGTATTTATGACATTGTGATTATGCCGAGATGATGCTTTGATGATGCAGTTATGATGCTGTGATGATGATGCACTCATGATGCAGTGAGGATGCAGTGATGATGCTGTGATGATGCTCTGATGATGACGAAGTGATGATGCTGTGATGATGTAGTGATGATGCAGTGATGTGTAGTGATGACGCTGTGATGATATTGTGATGATGATGTGATGATGCTGTGATTATGCGGAGATTATGCAGTGATTATGCAGTGATGATGCTGTCATGACAGTGTGATGATGCTGTGATGATGCTGCGATGTTGCTGTGAGGATGCTGTGATGATGCAGTGATTCTGAAGTAATGATGCTGTGATGGTGCTGTGATGATGCAGTGATGATGCAGTGATGATGCAGTGATGATATGATGATGCAGTGATTATGCTGTAATAATTCTGTGACTATACTGAGATGATGCTGTAATGATGCATTGATGACGCTGTGATGACGCTGTGTTGATGCTGTGAGGATGCTGTGATGATGCAGTGATTATGCAGTGATGATGCTGACATGAAACTGATGATGTTGTGATGATGATGTGATGATGCTATGATGATGCAGTGAGTAAGCAGTAATGATGCTGAGATGATGATGTGATGATGCTGTGATGATGCTGTGATGATGCAGTGATGATGTAGTGATGACGCTGTGATGATACTGTGATTATGCTGTGATGATGCTGTGATTATGCAGTGATGATGCTGTCATGACACTGTGATGATGATGCGATGATGCAGTGATGATGCTGTGATAATGTTCTGATGATGAAGCTATGATGTTATGATGCAGTGATGACACTGTCATGACGCTGTGATGATGCAGTGAGTAAGCAGTAATGATGCTGTGATGATGCTGTGATGGTGCTGTGATGATGCAGTGGTGATGCTCTGATGACGATGCAAAGATGCTGTGATGATGCAGTAATGATGCTGTGATGATTCTGTGATGATTTGGTGATGATGCTGTGATGACAGTTTGATGACATTGTTATGATGCTGTGATGACACTGAAAACGTGATGATGATGTGATAATGCTGTGATGATGGAGTGATGATGTATTTATGACATTGTGATTATGCCGAGATGATGCTTTGATGATGCAGTTATGATGCTGTGATGATGATGCACTCATGATGCAGTGAGGATGCAGTGATGATGCTGTGATGATGCTCTGATGATGACGAAGTGATGATGCTGTGATGATGTAGTGATGATGCAGTGATGTGTAGTGATGACGCTGTGATGATATTGTGATGATGATGTGATGATGCTGTGATTATGCGGAGATTATGCAGTGATTATGCAGTGATGATGCTGTCATGACAGTGTGATGATGCTGTGATGATGCTGCGATGTTGCTGTGAGGATGCTGTGATGATGCAGTGATTCTGAAGTAATGATGCTGTGATGGTGCTGTGATGATGCAGTGATGATGCAGTGATGATGCAGTGATGATATGATGATGCAGTGATTGTGCTGTAATAATTCTGTGACTATACTGAGATGATGCTGTAATGATGCATTGATGACGCTGTGATGACGCTGTGTTGATGCTGTGAGGATGCTGTGATGATGCAGTGATTATGCAGTGATGATGCTGTGATGACTCTGTGATGATGTTGTGATGATGATGTGATGATGCTATGATGATGCAGTGAGTAAGCAGTAATGATGCTGAGATGATGATGTGATGATGCTGTGATGATGCTCTGATGATGCTGTGATGACGCAGTGATGATTCTGTGATGATGCAGTGATGATGTAGTGATGATGCTGTGATGATGCTGTGATTATGCTGTGATGATGCTGTGATGATGTTCTGATGATGCTGTGATGACGCAGTGATGATTCTGTGATGATGCAGTGATGATGTAGTGATGACGCTGTGATGATACTGTGATTATGCTGTGATGATGCTGTGATTATGCGGTGATTATGCAGTGATGATGCTGTCATGACACTGTGATGATGATGCGATGATGCTGTGATGATGCTTCGATGTTGCTGTGAGGATGCTGTGATGATGCAGTGATTCTGCAGTAATGATGCTGTGATGGTGCTGTGATGATGCAGTGATGATGCAGTGATGACGATATGATGATGCAGTGATTATGCAGTGATTATGCTGTGACTATACTGAGATGATGCTGTAATGATGCATTGTTGACGTTGTGATGACGCTGTATTGATGCTGTGAGGATGCTGTGATGATGCAGTGATTATGCAGTGATGATGCTGTGATGACTCTGTGATGATGTTGTGATGATGCTGTGATGATGCTCTGATGATGCTGTGATGATGCAGTGATGATGCTGTGATGATGCAGTGATGATGCATTGATGATGTAGTGATGACGCTGTGATGATACTGTGATTATGCTGAGATGATGCTGTGATGATGTGATGATGCAGTGATGATTCACTGAGTAAGAAGTGATTATGTAGTGATGACGCTCTGATGACGCAGTGATGATGTTGTGATGATGTTGTGAAAATGCAGTGATGATGCTGTGATGACACTGTAATGACGCTGTCGTGATGCTGTGATGACGTAGTCATGGTGTTGTAATGATGCTGTTATGACACTGTGATTATGCAGTGATGATGCTGTGATGATACAGTGATGACAATTTGATGATGTAGTGATGATGCTGTGATGACTCTATGATTATGCAGCTATGATGCTATGATGATGATGTGAGGATGAAGTGATTATGCATTTTTGATGCTGTGATGACGCTGTCATGATGCTGTGATGAAGCTGCGATGATTCAGTGATTATGCAGTTAGGACGCTTTGATGACACTGTGATGATGCATTTATGACACTGTAATGACGCTGTGATGATGTTGTGATGATGCAGTGAATAAGCAGTAATGATACTGTGATGATGCTGAGATGATGCTGTGATAACGCAGTGATGATGCTGTGATGACGCTTTGATGATGTTGTGATTATGATGTGATGCAGTGATGATTTTGTGATGATGCAGTTTAGATGCAGTGACGATGCAGTTATGACGCTGTGATGACGCGGTGATGATGCTGTGATGATGCTTTGATGATTTTGTTATGTTGTTGTGATGATGCAGTTATGATGATATGACGATGCTGTAACGATGCCGTGATGATGCAGTGATGATGCTGTGATTATTCAGTGATGATGCTGTGATGATGCTGTGATGATGCAGTAATGATGCTGTGATGATGCAAGATGATGCTACGATGATGTTGTGATGACGCTGTGATGATGATGTGATGATGCTGCAATGATGCTGTGATGATTCTGCAATGATGCTGTGATGATTCTGTGATGATGTTGTGATGATGCTGTGATGACGCTGCGATAACACAGTGATGATGTGGTGATGCAGTAATGATGCTGTGACGACGCACTGATTCTGCTCTGATGATGCTGTAATGATGCAGTCATGATGCAATAATGATGATGCTGTGATGATGCAGTGATGATGTTGTTATGACGCTGTGATGAAGCTGTGATAATATTATGATGATGCTATGATGACATAGCGATGATGCTGTGAAGATTCTTTGATGACGATGTGATGACGATGTGATGATGCTCTGATGATGCTGTTATGACGCTGTGATGATGCTGTGATGGTTCTTTGATGATGCAGTGTTTATGCAGTTATGACGCTGTGATGACGCTGTGATGATGCTTTGATCATGCTGTTATGATGCAGTTATTATGACGCCATGATGTTGTGACAATGCAGTGATGATGCGGTGATGACGCTGTGATGATGCAGTGATGATGCAGTAATGACGCTGTGATGATTTTGTGATGATGCTCTGATGACGCAGTGATGATGCTGTGATGATGTAGTGATGATGCTGTGAAGACGCTCTCATGACACTGTCGTGAAGCTGTGATGATGATGTCGTGATGCTGTGATGACGCTGTGATAACGCTGTGATGACGCTGTGATGATGCTCTATTGATGCTGTGATGATGCAGTAATAACGCTGTGATGACGCTCTTATAATTTTGTGATGATGCTGTGATGATACTGTGGTGATGCAGTGATGATGCAGTGATGACGCTGTGATGAGTCTCTGATGATGCTGAGATGACGCTGTGATGATGCAGTGATGACGCTGTGATGACACTATCGTGATTCTGTGATGATGATGTGATGATGCAGTAATGATGCTGTGATGATGCACTGATGATACTGTGATGACGTTGTGATAATGCAATGATTAGGCAGTAATGATGCTGTGATGATGCTGAGATGACACTGTGATGATGCAGTAATGGTGCAGTGATGATGCAGTTATGACACCGTGATAATGCTGTGATGCCGCAGTGAGTAAACAGTAATGATTCTGTGATGATGCAGTGATGATGATGTGATGATGCTGCGATGATGCTTTGATGATGCTGTGATGCTGCAGTGATGAAGCTGTGATGATTTTGTGATGATGCAGTTTAGATGCAGTGACGATGCAGTTATGACGCTGTGATGACGCGGTGATGATGCTGTGATGATGCTTTGATGATTTTGTTATGTTGTTGTGATGATGCAGTTATGATGATATGACGATGCTGTAACGATGCCGTGATGATGCAGTGATGATGTTGTGATTATTCAGTGATGATGCTGTGATGATGCTGTGATGATGCAGTAATGATGCTGTGATGATGCAAGATGATGCTACGATGATGTTGTGATGACGCTGTGATGATGATGTGATGATGCTGCAATGATGCTGTGATGATTCTGCAATGATGCTGTGATGATTCTGTGATGATGTTGTGATGATGCTGTGATGACGCTGCGATAACACAGTGATGATGTGGTGATGCAGTAATGATGCTGTGACGACGCACTGATTCTGCTCTGATGATGCTGTAATGATGCAGTCATGATGCAATAATGATGATGCTGTGATGATGCAGTGATGATGTTGTTATGACGCTGTGATGAAGCTGTGATAATATTATGATGATGCTATGATGACATAGCGATGATGCTGTGAAGATTCTTTGATGACGATGTGATGACGATGTGATGATGCTCTGATGATGCTGTTATGACGCTGTGATGATGCTGTGATGGTTCTTTGATGATGCAGTGTTTATGCAGTTATGACGCTGTGATGACGCTGTGATGATGCTTTGATCATGCTGTTATGATGCAGTTATTATGACGCCATGATGTTGTGACAATGCAGTGATGATGCGGTGATGACGCTGTGATGATGCAGTGATGATGCAGTAATGACGCTGTGATGATTTTGTGATGATGCTCTGATGACGCAGTGATGATGCTGTGATGATGTAGTGATGATGCTGTGAAGACGCTCTCATGACACTGTCGTGAAGCTGTGATGATGATGTCGTGATGCTGTGATGATGCTGTGATAACGCTGTGATGACGCTGTGATGATGCTCTATTGATGCTGTGATGATGCAGTAATAACGCTGTGATGACGCTCTTATAATTTTGTGATGATGCTGTGATGATACTGTGGTGATGCAGTGATGATGCAGTGATGACGCTGTGATGAGTCTCTGATGATGCTGAGATGACGCTGTGATGATGCAGTGATGACGCTGTGATGACACTATCGTGATTCTGTGATGATGATGTGATGATGCAGTAATGATGCTGTGATGATGCACTGATGATACTGTGATGACGTTGTGATAATGCAATGATTAGGCAGTAATGATGCTGTGATGATGCTGAGATGACACTGTGATGATGCAGTAATGGTGCAGTGATGATGCAGTTATGACACCGTGATAATGCTGTGATGCCGCAGTGAGTAAACAGTAATGATTCTGTGATGATGCAGTGATGATGATGTGATGATGCTGCGATGATGCTTTGATGATGCTGTGATGCTGCAGTGATGAAGCTGTGATGATTTTGTGATGATGCAGTTTAGATGCAGTGACGATGCAGTTATGACGCTGTGATGACGCGGTGATGATGCTGTGACGATGCTTTGATGATTTTGTTATGTTGTTGTGATGATGCAGTTATGATGATATGACGATGCTGTAACGATGCCGTGATGATGCTGTGATGATGCAGTGATGACGCTGCGGTGATGCTGTGATGATGCTGTGATGATACAGTCATGATGTTACGATGACGCTGTGATGATGCTGTAATGATGTTGTGATGATGCTGTCGTTACGCTATGATGATTCTGTGATTATGTAGCTAAAATGCTGTGATGATGATGTGATGATGTAGTGATGATGCAGTGGTGATGCTCTGATGACGATGCAAAGATGCTGTGATGATGCAGTAATGATGCTGTGATGATTCTGTGATGATGCTGTGATTATGCTGAGATTATGCTCAGATTATGCTCTGATGATGCAGTGATGGTACAGTGATGATTCAGTGAGGAGTCAGTGATGATGATGTGATTACGATGCGGAGATGCTGTGATCATGCAGTAAGGATGCAATGATGATGCTGTGATGACACTGTGATTATGTTGTGTTGATACTTGTAATGATGTTTTGATGACGATGTGATGATGCTGTGATGATGCAGTGATTATGCAGTGATGATGCTGTGATGATGTGGTGATGATGCAGTGATTATGCAGTGATGATGCTGTGATGATGCAGTGATGATGCTGTGATGATATTGTGATGATGATATGAAGATGCTATGATGATTCAGTGATGATTCTGTGATGATGCATTTACGATACTGTGATGACGCTGTGATGATGTTGTTATGATGGTGTGATGATGCTGTGATGATATTTTGATGATACTGTGACAATGATGTGATGATGCAGCAATGATGCAGTGTTGATGATGTGATGATGCGGTGATGATGCAGTGATTATGCAGTGATGATACTGTGATGATGCATTGGTGGTGCTGTGATGATGCTTGGATGATGCTTGGATGATTCAGTGATGATTCTGTGATGACACTGTGATGATGTGATGATGCTGTGAATATACTGTGATGACACTATGATGATGCAGTGATTATGCAGAAATGATTCTGTGATGATGCTGAGATGATGTTGTTATGATGCAGTGATGATGCTTTGATGACGCTGTCGTGATGGTGAGATGACGCTGTCGTGATGCTTTGATGATGCTGTGATGACACTGTGATGATGCAGTGATGATACTGTGATGACGCTGTGAAAATGCAATGATTATGCAGAAATGATTCTGTGATGATGCTGAGATGATGCTGTGATGATGCAGTGAGTAAGCAGTGATGATGCAGTAATGATGCCATGATGATGCTGAGATGATGCTGTGATGTTGCAGTGATGGTGCAGTGATGATTCAGTGAGGACACTGTGATGATGCTGTGATTACAATTTGATGACGTAGTGATGATGCTGTGATGACCTTATGATGATGCTGTGATGATTCTGTGATGATGCTGTGATTATGCTGCTATGATGCAGTCATGATGCAGTGATGATGCTGAGATGACACTGATGATGCTGTGATAATGATGTGATGATGCTGTGATGATGTATTGATGACAGTGAAGATGCTATAATGATGATGTGATGATGCAGTGATGATGCTGTGATAATGTTCTGATGATGAAGCTATGATGTTATGATGCAGTGATGACACTGTCATGACGCTGTGATGATGCAGTGAGTAAGCAGTAATGATGCTGTGATGATGCTGAGATGATGATGTGATGATGCAGTGGTGATGCTCTGATGACGATGCAAAGATGCTGTGATGATGCAGTAATGATGCTGTGATGATTCTGTGATGATTTGGTGATGATGCTGTGATGACAGTTTGATGACGTTGTTATGATGCTGTGATGACACTGAAAACGTTGTGATGATGATGTGATAATGCTGTGATGATGGAGTGATGATGTATTTATGACATTGTGATTATGCCGAGATGATGCTTTGATGATGCAGTTATGATGCTGTGATGATGATGCACTCATGATGCAGTGAGGATGCAGTGATGATGCTGTGATGATGCTCTGATGATGACGAAGTGATGATGCTGTGATGATGTAGTGATGATGTAGTGATGACGCTGTGATGATACTGTGATTATGCTGTGATGATGCTGTGATTATGCAGTGATTATGCAGTGATGATGCTGTCATGACACTGTGATGATGATGCGATGATGCAGTGATGATGCTGCGATAATGTTCTGATGATGAAGCTATGATGTTATGATGCAGTGATGACACTGTCATGACGCTGTGATGATGCAGTGAGTAAGCAGTAATGATGCTGTGATGATGCTGAGATGATGATGTGATGATGCAGTGGTGATGCTCTGATGACGATGCAGAGATGCTGTGATGATGCAGTAATGATGCTGTGATGATTCTGTGATGATTTGGTGATGATGCTGTGATGACAGTTTGATGACGTTGTTATGATGCTGTGATGACACTGAAAACGTTGTGATGATGATGTGATAATGCTGTGATGATGGAGTGATGATGTATTTATGACATTGTGATTATGCCGAGATGATGCTTTGATGATGCAGTTATGATGCTGTGATGATGATGCACTCATGATGCAGTGAGGATGCAGTGATGATGCTGTGATGATGCTCTGATGATGACGAAGTGATGATGCTGTGATGATGTAGTGATGATGCAGTGATGTGTAGTGATGACGCTGTGATGATATTGTGATGATGATGTGATGATGCTGTGATTATGCGGAGATTATGCAGTGATTATGCAGTGATGATGCTGTCATGACAGTGTGATGATGCTGTGATGATGCTGCGATGTTGCTGTGAGGATGCTGTGATGATGCAGTGATTCTGAAGTAATGATGCTGTGATGGTGCTGTGATGATGCAGTGATGATGCAGTGATGATGCAGTGATGATATGATGATGCAGTGATTGTGCTGTAATAATTCTGTGACTATACTGAGATGATGCTGTAATGATGCATTGATGACGCTGTGATGACGCTGTGTTGATGCTGTGAGGATGCTGTGATGATGCAGTGATTATGCAGTGATGATGCTGACATGAAACTGATGATGTTGTGATGATGATGTGATGATGCTATGATGATGCAGTGAGTAAGCAGTAATGATGCTGAGATGATGATGTGATGATGCTGTGATGATGCTCTGATGATGCAGTGATGATGTAGTGATGACGCTGTGATGATACTGTGATTATGCTGTGATGATGCTGTGATTATGCGGTGATTATGCAGTGATGATGCTGTCATGACACTGTGATGATGATGCGATGATGCTGTGATGATGCTGCGATGTTGCTGTGAGGATGCTGTGATGATGCAGTGATTCTGCAGTAATGATGCTGTGATGATGCTGTGATGATGCAGTGATGACGCTGTGATGACTATGCGATGATGATGTGATGATGCTGTGATTATGCAGCTATGTTGCTGTGAGGATGCTGTGATGATGCAGTAATGATGCTGTGATGGTGCTGTGATGATGCAGTGATGATGCAGTGATGACGATATGATGATGCAGTGATTATGCAGTGATTATTCTGTGACTATACTGAGATGATGCTGTAATGATGCATTGTTGACGTTGTGATGACGCTGTATTGATGCTGTGAGGATGCTGTGATGATGCAGTGATTATGCAGTGATGATGCTGTGATGACTCTGTGATGATGTTGTGATGATGCTGTGATGATGCTCTGATGATGCTGTGATGATGCAGTGATGATGCTGTGATGATGCAGTGATGATGCATTGATGATGTAGTGATGACGCTGTGATGATACTGTGATTATGCTGAGATGATGCTGTGATGATGTGATGATGCAGTGATGATTCACTGAGTAAGAAGTGATTATGTAGTGATGACGCTCTGATGACGCAGTGATGATGTTGTGATGATGTTGTGATAATGCAGTGATGATGCTGTGATGACA
The DNA here is from genome assembly GCA_963989345.1 of Clangula hyemalis. The sequence goes on along the minus strand of CAXDIO010000112.1, from coordinate 17,859 downwards.
CTGTAATGACGCTGTCGTGATGCTGTGATGACGTAGTCATGGTGTTGTAATGATGCTGTTATGACACTGTGATTATGCAGTGATGATGCTATGATGATGCTGTGATGATACAGTGATGACAATTTGATGATGTAGTGATGATGCTGTGATGACTCTATGATTATGCAGCTATGATGCTATGATGATGATGTGAGGATGAAGTGATTATGCATTTTTGATGCTGTGATGACGCTGTCATGATGCTGTGATGAAGCTGCGATGATGCAGTGATTATGCAGTTAGGACGCTTTGATGACACTGTGATGATGCATTTATGACACTGTAATGACGCTGTGATGATGTTGTGATGATGCAGTGAATAAGCAGTAATGATACTGTGATGATGCTGAGATGATGCTGTGATAACGCAGTGATGATGCTGTGATGACGCTTTGATGATGTTGTGATTATGATGTGATGCAGTGATGATTTTTTGATGATGCAGTTTAGATGCAGTGACGATGCAGTTATGACGCTGTGATGACGCGGTGATGATGCTGTGATGATGCTTTGATGATTTTGTTATGTTGTTGTGATGATGCAGTTATGATGATATGACGATGCTGTAACGATGCCGTGATGATGCAGTGATGATGCTGTGATTATTCAGTGATGATGCAGTGATGATGCTGTGATGATGCTGTGATGATGCAGTAATGATGCTGTGATGATGCATGATGATGCTACGATGATGTTGTGATGACGCTGTGATGATGATGTGATGATGCTGCAATGATGCTGTGATGATTCTGTGATGATGTTGTGATGATGCTGTGATGACGCTGCGATAACACAGTGATGATGTGGTGATGCAGTAATGATGCTGTGACGACGCACTGATTCTGCTCTGATGATGCTGTAATGATGCAGTCATGATGCAATAATGATGATGCTGTGATGATGCAGTGATGATGTTGTTATGACGCTGTGATGAAGCTGTGATAATATTATGATGATGCTATGATGACATAGCGATGATGCTGTGAAGATTCTTTGATGACGATGTGATGACGATGTGATGATGCTCTGATGATGCTGTTATGACGCTGTGATGATGCTGTGATGGTTCTTTGATGATGCAGTGTTTATGCAGTTATGACGCTGTGATGACGCTGTGATGATGCTTTGATCATGCTGTTATGATGCAGTTATTATGACGCCATGATGTTGTGACAATGCAGTGATGATGCGGTGATGACGCTGTGATGATGCAGTGATGATGCAGTAATGACGCTGTGATGATTTTGTGATGATGCTCTGATGACGCAGTGATGATGCTGTGATGATGTAGTGATGATGCTGTGAAGACGCTCTCATGACACTGTCGTGAAGCTGTGATGATGATGTCGTGATGCTGTGATGACGCTGTGATAACGCTGTGATGACGCTGTGATGATGCTCTATTGATGCTGTGATGATGCAGTAATAACGCTGTGATGACGCTCTTATAATTTTGTGATGATGCTGTGATGATACTGTGGTGATGCAGTGATGATGCAGTGATGACGCTGTGATGAGTCTCTGATGATGCTGAGATGACGCTGTGATGATGCAGTGATGACGCTGTGATGACACTATCGTGATTCTGTGATGATGATGTGATGATGCAGTAATGATGCTGTGATGATGCACTGATGATACTGTGATGACGTTGTGATAATGCAATGATTAGGCAGTAATGATGCTGTGATGATGCTGAGATGACACTGTGATGATGCAGTAATGGTGCAGTGATGATGCAGTTATGACACCGTGATAATGCTGTGATGCCGCAGTGAGTAAACAGTAATGATTCTGTGATGATGCAGTGATGATGATGTGATGATGCTGCGATGATGCTTTGATGATGCTGTGATGCTGCAGTGATGAAGCTGTGATGCTGTGATGCTGCAGTGATGAAGCTGTGATGATTTTGTGATGATGCAGTTTAGATGCAGTGACGATGCAGTTATGACGCTGTGATGACGCGGTGATGATGCTGTGACGATGCTTTGATGATTTTGTTATGTTGTTGTGATGATGCAGTTATGATGATATGACGATGCTGTAATGATGCCGTGATGATGCTGTGATGATGCTGTGATGATGCAGTGATGACGCTGCGGTGATGCTGTGATGATGCTGTGATGATACAGTCATGATGTTACGATGACGCTGTGATGATGCTGTAATGATGTTGTGATGATGCTGTCGTTACGCTATGATGATTCTGTGATTATGTAGCTAAAATGCTGTGATGATGATGTGATGATGTAGTGATGATGCAGTGGTGATGCTCTGATGACGATGCAAAGATGCTGTGATGATGCAGTAATGATGCTGTGATGATTCTGTGATGATGCTGTGATTATGCTGAGATTATGCTCAGATTATGCTCTGATGATGCAGTGATGGTACAGTGATGATTCAGTGAGGAGTCAGTGATGATGATGTGATTACGATGCGGAGATGCTGTGATCATGCAGTAAGGATGCAATGATGATGCTGTGATGACACTGTGATTATGTTGTGTTGATACTTGTAATGATGTTTTGATGACGATGTGATGATGCTGTGATGATGCAGTGATTATGCAGTGATGATGCTGTGATGATGTGGTGATGATGCAGTGATTATGCAGTGATGATGCTGTGATGATGCAGTGATGATGCTGTGATGATATTGTGATGATGATATGAAGATGCTATGATGATTCAGTGATGATTCTGTGATGATGCATTTACGATACTGTGATGACGCTGTGATGATGTTGTTATGATGGTGTGATGATGCTGTGATGATATTTTGATGATACTGTGACAATGATGTGATGATGCAGCAATGATGCAGTGTTGATGATGTGATGATGCGGTGATGATGCAGTGATTATGCAGTGATGATACTGTGATGATGCATTGGTGGTGCTGTGATGATGCTTGGATGATGCTTGGATGATTCAGTGATGATTCTGTGATGACACTGTGATGATGTGATGATGCAGTGAATATACTGTGATGACACTATGATGATGCAGTGATTATGCAGAAATGATTCTGTGATGATGCTGAGATGATGTTGTTATGATGCAGTGATGATGCTTTGATGACGCTGTCGTGATGGTGAGATGACGCTGTCGTGATGCTTTGATGATGCTGTGATGACACTGTGATGATGCAGTGATGATACTGTGATGACGCTGTGAAAATGCAATGATTATGCAGAAATGATTCTGTGATGATGCTGAGATGATGCTGTGATGATGCAGTGAGTAAGCAGTGATGATGCAGTAATGATGCCATGATGATGCTGAGATGATGCTGTGATGGTGCAGTGATGGTGCAGTGATGATTCAGTGAGGACACTGTGATGATGCTGTGATTACAATCTGATGACGTAGTGATGATGCTGTGATGACCTTATGATGATGCTGTGATGATTCTGTGATGATGCTGTGATTATGCTGCTATGATGCAGTCATGATGCAGTGATGATGCTGAGATGACACTGATGATGCTGTGATAATGATGTGATGATGCTGTGATGATGTATTGATGACAGTGAAGATGCTATAATGATGATGTGATGATGCAGTGATGATGCTGTGATAATGTTCTGATGATGAAGCTATGATGTTATGATGCAGTGATGACACTGTCATGACGCTGTGATGATGCAGTGAGTAAGCAGTAATGATGCTGTGATGATGCTGAGATGATGATGTGATGATGCAGTGGTGATGCTCTGATGACGATGCAAAGATGCTGTGATGATGCAGTAATGATGCTGTGATGATTCTGTGATGATTTGGTGATGATGCTGTGATGACAGTTTGATGACGTTGTTATGATGCTGTGATGACACTGAAAACGTTGTGATGATGATGTGATAATGCTGTGATGATGGAGTGATGATGTATTTATGACATTGTGATTATGCCGAGATGATGCTTTGATGATGCAGTTATGATGCTGTGATGATGATGCACTCATGATGCAGTGAGGATGCAGTGATGATGCTGTGATGATGCTCTGATGATGACGAAGTGATGATGCTGTGATGATGTAGTGATGATGCAGTGATGTGTAGTGATGACGCTGTGATGATATTGTGATGATGATGTGATGATGCTGTGATTATGCGGAGATTATGCAGTGATTATGCAGTGATGATGCTGTCATGACAGTGTGATGATGCTGTGATGATGCTGCGATGTTGCTGTGAGGATGCTGTGATGATGCAGTGATTCTGAAGTAATGATGCTGTGATGGTGCTGTGATGATGCAGTGATGATGCAGTGATGATATGATGATGCAGTGATTATGCTGTAATAATTCTGTGACTATACTGAGATGATGCTGTAATGATGCATTGATGACGCTGTGATGACGCTGTGTTGATGCTGTGAGGATGCTGTGATGATGCAGTGATTATGCAGTGATGATGCTGACATGAAACTGATGATGTTGTGATGATGATGTGATGATGCTATGATGATGCAGTGAGTAAGCAGTAATGATGCTGAGATGATGATGTGATGATGCTGTGATGATGCTCTGATGATGCTGTGATGACGCAGTGATGATTCTGTGATGATGCAGTGATGATGTAGTGATGACGCTGTGATGATACTGTGATTATGCTGTGATGATGCTGTGATTATGCGGTGATTATGCAGTGATGATGCTGTCATGACACTGTGATGATGATGCGATGATGCTGTGATGATGCTGTGATGTTGCTGTGAGGATGCTGTGATGATGCAGTGATTCTGCAGTAATGATGCTGTGATGGTGCTGTGAAGATGCAGTGATGATGCAGTGATGACGATATGATGATGCAGTGATTATGCTGTAATAATTCTGTGACTATACTGAGATGATGCTGTAATGATGCATTGATGACGCTGTGATGACGCTGTGTTGATGCTGTGAGGATGCTCTGATGATGCAGTGATTATGCAGTGATGATGCTGACATGAAACTGATGATGTTGTGATGATGATGTGATGATGCTATGATGATGCAGTGAGTAAGCAGTAATGATGCTGAGATGATGATGTGATGATGCTGTGATGATGCTGTGATGATGCAGTGATGATGTAGTGATGACGCTGTGATGATACTGTGATTATGCTGTGATGATGCTGTGATTATGCGGTGATTATGCAGTGATGATGCTGTCATGACACTGTGATGATGATGCGATGATGCTGTGATGATGCTGCGATGTTGCTGTGAGGATGCTGTGATGATGCAGTGATTCTGCAGTAATGATGCTGTGATGATGCTGTGATGATGCAGTGATGACGCTGTGATGACTATGCGATGATGATGTGATGATGCTGTGATTATGCAGCTATGTTGCTGTGAGGATGCTGTGATGATGCAGTAATGATGCTGTGATGGTGCTGTGATGATGCAGTGATGATGCAGTGATGACGATATGATGATGCAGTGATTATGCAGTGATTATTCTGTGACTATACTGAGATGATGCTGTAATGATGCATTGTTGACGTTGTGATGACGCTGTATTGATGCTGTGAGGATGCTGTGATGATGCAGTGATTATGCAGTGATGATGCTGTGATGACTCTGTGATGATGTTGTGATGATGCTGTGATGATGCTCTGATGATTCTGTGATGATGCAGTGATGATGCTGTGATGATGCAGTGATGATGCATTGATGATGTAGTGATGACGCTGTGATGATACTGTGATTATGCTGAGATGATGCTCTGATGATGTGATGATGCAGTGATGATTCACTGAGTAAGAAGTGATTATGTAGTGATGACGCTCTGATGACGCAGTGATGATGTTGTGATGATGTTGTGATAATGCAGTGATGATGCTGTGATGACACTGTAATGACGCTGTCGTGATGCTGTGATGACGTAGTCATGGTGTTGTAATGATGCTGTTATGACACTGTGATTATGCAGTGATGATGCTATGATGATGCTGTGATGATACAGTGATGACAATTTGATGATGTAGTGATGATGCTGTGATGACTCTATGATTATGCAGCTATGATGCTATGATGATGATGTGAGGATGAAGTGATTATGCATTTTTGATGCTGTGATGACGCTGTCATGATGCTGTGATGAAGCTGCGATGATGCAGTGATTATGCAGTTAGGACGCTTTGATGACACTGTGATGATGCATTTATGACACTGTAATGACGCTGTGATGATGTTGTGATGATGCAGTGAATAAGCAGTAATGATACTGTGATGATGCTGAGATGATGCTGTGATAACGCAGTGATGATGCTGTGATGACGCTTTGATGATGTTGTGATTATGATGTGATGCAGTGATGATTTTGTGATGATGCAGTTTAGATGCAGTGACGATGCAGTTATGACGCTGTGATGACGCGGTGATGATGCTGTGATGATGCTTTGATGATTTTGTTATGTTGTTGTGATGATGCAGTTATGATGATATGACGATGCTGTAACGATGCCGTGATGATGCAGTGATGATGCTGTGATTATTCAGTGATGATGCAGTGATGATGCTGTGATGATGCTGTGATGATGCAGTAATGATGCTGTGATGATGCATGATGATGCTACGATGATGTTGTGATGACGCTGTGATGATGATGTGATGATGCTGCAATGATGCTGTGATGATTCTGTGATGATGTTGTGATGATGCTGTGATGACGCTGCGATAACACAGTGATGATGTGGTGATGCAGTAATGATGCTGTGACGACGCACTGATTCTGCTCTGATGATGCTGTAATGATGCAGTCATGATGCAATAATGATGATGCTGTGATGATGCAGTGATGATGTTGTTATGACGCTGTGATGAAGCTGTGATAATATTATGATGATGCTATGATGACATAGCGATGATGCTGTGAAGATTCTTTGATGACGATGTGATGACGATGTGATGATGCTCTGATGATGCTGTTATGACGCTGTGATGATGCTGTGATGGTTCTTTGATGATGCAGTGTTTATGCAGTTATGACGCTGTGATGACGCTGTGATGATGCTTTGATCATGCTGTTATGATGCAGTTATTATGACGCCATGATGTTGTGACAATGCAGTGATGATGCGGTGATGACGCTGTGATGATGCAGTGATGATGCAGTAATGACGCTGTGATGATTTTGTGATGATGCTCTGATGACGCAGTGATGATGCTGTGATGATGTAGTGATGATGCTGTGAAGACGCTCTCATGACACTGTCGTGAAGCTGTGATGATGATGTCGTGATGCTGTGATGACGCTGTGATAACGCTGTGATGACGCTGTGATGATGCTCTATTGATGCTGTGATGATGCAGTAATAACGCTGTGATGACGCTCTTATAATTTTGTGATGATGCTGTGATGATACTGTGGTGATGCAGTGATGATGCAGTGATGACGCTGTGATGAGTCTCTGATGATGCTGAGATGACGCTGTGATGATGCAGTGATGACGCTGTGATGACACTATCGTGATTCTGTGATGATGATGTGATGATGCAGTAATGATGCTGTGATGATGCACTGATGATACTGTGATGACGTTGTGATAATGCAATGATTAGGCAGTAATGATGCTGTGATGATGCTGAGATGACACTGTGATGATGCAGTAATGGTGCAGTGATGATGCAGTTATGACACCGTGATAATGCTGTGATGCCGCAGTGAGTAAACAGTAATGATTCTGTGATGATGCAGTGATGATGATGTGATGATGCTGCGATGATGCTTTGATGATGCTGTGATGCTGCAGTGACGAAGCTGTGATGCTGTGATGCTGCAGTGATGAAGCTGTGATGATTTTGTGATGATGCAGTTTAGATGCAGTGACGATGCAGTTATGACGCTGTGATGACGCGGTGATGATGCTGTGACGATGCTTTGATGATTTTGTTATGTTGTTGTGATGATGCAGTTATGATGATATGACGATGCTGTAACGATGCCGTGATGATGCTGTGATGATGCTGTGATGATGCCGTGATGACGCTGCGGTGATGCTGTGATGATGCTGTGATGATACAGTCATGATGTTACGATGACGCTGTGATGATGCTGTAATGATGTTGTGATGATGCTGTCGTTACGCTATGATGATTCTGTGATTATGTAGCTAAAATGCTGTGATGATGATGTGATGATGTAGTGATGATGCAGTGGTGATGCTCTGATGACGATGCAAAGATGCTGTGATGATGCAGTAATGATGCTGTGATGATTCTGTGATGATGCTGTGATTATGCTGAGATTATGCTCAGATTATGCTCTGATGATGCAGTGATGGTACAGTGATGATTCAGTGAGGAGTCAGTGATGATGATGTGATTACGATGCGGAGATGCTGTGATCATGCAGTAAGGATGCAATGATGATGCTGTGATGACACTGTGATTATGTTGTGTTGATACTTGTAATGATGTTTTGATGACGATGTGATGATGCTGTGATGATGCAGTGATTATGCAGTGATGATGCTGTGATGATGTGGTGATGATGCAGTGATTATGCAGTGATGATGCTGTGATGATGCAGTGATGATGCTGTGATGATATTGTGATGATGATATGAAGATGCTATGATGATTCAGTGATGATTCTGTGATGATGCATTTACGATACTGTGATGACGCTGTGATGATGTTGTTATGATGGTGTGATGATGCTGTGATGATATTTTGATGATACTGTGACAATGATGTGATGATGCAGCAATGATGCAGTGTTGATGATGTGATGATGCGGTGATGATGCAGTGATTATGCAGTGATGATACTGTGATGATGCATTGGTGGTGCTGTGATGATGCTTGGATGATGCTTGGATGATTCAGTGATGATTCTGTGATGACACTGTGATGATGTGATGATGCAGTGAATATACTGTGATGACACTATGATGATGCAGTGATTATGCAGAAATGATTCTGTGATGATGCTGAGATGATGTTGTTATGATGCAGTGATGATGCTTTGATGACGCTGTCGTGATGGTGAGATGACGCTGTCGTGATGCTTTGATGATGCTGTGATGACACTGTGATGATGCAGTGATGATACTGTGATGACGCTGTGAAAATGCAATGATTATGCAGAAATGATTCTGTGATGATGCTGAGATGATGCTGTGATGATGCAGTGAGTAAGCAGTGATGATGCAGTAATGATGCCATGATGATGCTGAGATGATGCTGTGATGGTGCAGTGATGGTGCAGTGATGATTCAGTGAGGACACTGTGATGATGCTGTGATTACAATCTGATGACGTAGTGATGATGCTGTGATGACCTTATGATGATGCTGTGATGATTCTGTGATGATGCTGTGATTATGCTGCTATGATGCAGTCATGATGCAGTGATGATGCTGAGATGACACTGATGATGCTGTGATAATGATGTGATGATGCTGTGATGATGTATTGATGACAGTGAAGATGCTATAATGATGATGTGATGATGCAGTGATGATGCTGTGATAATGTTCTGATGATGAAGCTATGATGTTATGATGCAGTGATGACACTGTCATGACGCTGTGATGATGCAGTGAGTAAGCAGTAATGATGCTGTGATGATGCTGAGATGATGATGTGATGATGCAGTGGTGATGCTCTGATGACGATGCAAAGATGCTGTGATGATGCAGTAATGATGCTGTGATGATTCTGTGATGATTTGGTGATGATGCTGTGATGACAGTTTGATGACGTTGTTATGATGCTGTGATGACACTGAAAACGTTGTGATGATGATGTGATAATGCTGTGATGATGGAGTGATGATGTATTTATGACATTGTGATTATGCCGAGATGATGCTTTGATGATGCAGTTATGATGCTGTGATGATGATGCACTCATGATGCAGTGAGGATGCAGTGATGATGCTGTGATGATGCTCTGATGATGACGAAGTGATGATGCTGTGATGATGTAGTGATGATGCAGTGATGTGTAGTGATGACGCTGTGATGATATTGTGATGATGATGTGATGATGCTGTGATGATGTAGTGATGATGCAGTGATGTGTAGTGATGACGCTGTGATGATATTGTGATATTCTGTAATAATTCTGTGACTATACTGAGATGATGCTGTAATGATGCATTGATGACGCTGTGATGACGCTGTGTTGATGCTGTGAGGATGCTGTGATGATGCAGTGATTATGCAGTGATGATGCTGACATGAAACTGATGATGTTGTGATGATGATGTGATGATGCTATGATGATGCAGTGAGTAAGCAGTAATGATGCTGAGATGATGATGTGATGATGCTGTGATGATGCTCTGATGATGCTGTGATGACGCAGTGATGATTCTGTGATGATGCAGTGATGATATAGTGATGATGCTGTGATGATACTGTGATTATGCTGTGATGATACTGTGATGATGCTCTGATGATGCTGTGATGACGCAGTGATGATTCTGTGATGATGCAGTGATGATGTAGTGATGACGCTGTGATGATGCTGTGATTATGCGGTGATTATGCAGTGATGATGCTGTCATGACACTGTGATGATGATGCGATGATGCTGTGATGATGCTGCGATGTTGCTGTGAGGATGCTGTGATGACGCAGTGATTCTGCAGTAATGATGCTGTGATGATGCTGTGATGATGCAGTGATGACGCTGTGATGACTATGCGATGATGATGTGATGATGCTGTGATTATGCAGCTATGATGCAGTGATGATGCAGTGATGACGATATGATGATGCAGTGATTATGCAGTGATTATGCTGTGACTATACTGAGATGATGCTGTAATGATGCATTGTTGACGTAGTGATGACGCTGTATTGATGCTGTGAGGATGCTGTGATGATGCAGTGATTATGCAGTGATGATGCTGTGATGACTCTGTGATGATGTTGTGATGATGCTGTGATGATGCTCTGATGATGCTGTGATGATGCAGTGATGATGCTGTGATGATGCAGTGATGATGCATTGATGATGTAGTGATGACGCTGTGATGATACTGTGATTATGCTGAGATGATGCTCTGATGATGTGATGATGCAGTGATGATTCACTGAGTAAGAAGTGATTATGTAGTGATGACGCTCTGATGACGCAGTGATGATGTTGTGATGATGTTGTGATAATGCAGTGATGATGCTGTGATGACACTGTAATGACGCTGTCGTGATGCTGTGATGACGTAGTCATGGTGTTGTAATGATGCTGTTATGACACTGTGATTATGCAGTGATGATGCTATGATGATGCTGTGATGATACAGTGATGACAATTTGATGATGTAGTGATGATGCTGTGATGACTCTATGATTATGCAGCTATGATGCTATGATGATGATGTGAGGATGAAGTGATTATGCATTTTTGATGCTGTGATGACGCTGTCATGATGCTGTGATGAAGCTGCGATGATGCAGTGATTATGCAGTTAGGACGCTTTGATGACACTGTGATGATGCATTTATGACACTGTAATGACGCTGTGATGATGTTGTGATGATGCAGTGAATAAGCAGTAATGATACTGTGATGATGCTGAGATGATGCTGTGATAACGCAGTGATGATGCTGTGATGACGCTTTGATGATGTTGTGATTATGATGTGATGCAGTGATGATTTTGTGATGATGCAGTTTAGATGCAGTGACGATGCAGTTATGACGCTGTGATGACGCGGTGATGATGCTGTGATGATGCTTTGATGATTTTGTTATGTTGTTGTGATGATGCAGTTATGATGATATGACGATGCTGTAACGATGCCGTGATGATGCAGTGATGATGCTGTGATTATTCAGTGATGATGCAGTGATGATGCTGTGATGATGCTGTGATGATGCAGTAATGATGCTGTGATGATGCATGATGATGCTACGATGATGTTGTGATGACGCTGTGATGATGATGTGATGATGCTGCAATGATGCTGTGATGATTCTGTGATGATGTTGTGATGATGCTGTGATGACGCTGCGATAACACAGTGATGATGTGGTGATGCAGTAATGATGCTGTGACGACGCACTGATTCTGCTCTGATGATGCTGTAATGATGCAGTCATGATGCAATAATGATGATGCTGTGATGATGCAGTGATGATGTTGTTATGACGCTGTGATGAAGCTGTGATAATATTATGATGATGCTATGATGACATAGCGATGATGCTGTGAAGATTCTTTGATGACGATGTGATGACGATGTGATGATGCTCTGATGATGCTGTTACGACGCTGTGATGATGCTGTGATGGTTCTTTGATGATGCAGTGTTTATGCAGTTATGACGCTGTGATGACGCTGTGATGATGCTTTGATCATGCTGTTATGATGCAGTTATTATGACGCCATGATGTTGTGACAATGCAGTGATGATGCGGTGATGACGCTGTGATGATGCAGTGATGATGCAGTAATGACGCTGTGATGATTTTGTGATGATGCTCTGATGACGCAGTGATGATGCTGTGATGATGTAGTGATGATGCTGTGAAGACGCTCTCATGACACTGTCGTGAAGCTGTGATGATGATGTCGTGATGCAGTGATGACGCTGTGATGACACTATCGTGATTCTGTGATGATGATGTGATGATGCAGTAATGATGCTGTGATAATGCACTGATGATACTGTGATGACGTTGTGATAATGCAATGATTAGGCAGTAATGATGCTGTGATGATGCTGAGATGACACTGTGATGATGCAGTAATGGTGCAGTGATGATGCAGTTATGACACCGTGATAATGCTGTGATGCCGCAGTGAGTAAACAGTAATGATTCTGTGATGATGCAGTGATGATGATGTGATGATGCTGCGATGATGCTTTGATGATGCTGTGATGCTGCAGTGATGAAGCTGTGATGATTTTGTGATGATGCAGTTTAGATGCAGTGACGATGCAGTTATGACGCTGTGATGACGCGGTGATGATGCTGTGACGATGCTTTGATGATTTTGTTATGTTGTTGTGATGATGCAGTTATGATGATATGACGATGCTGTAACGATGCCGTGATGATGCTGTGATGATGCTGTGATGATGCAGTGATGACACTGCGGTGATGCTGTGATGATGCTGTGATGATACAGTCATGATGTTACGATGACGCTGTGATGATGCTGTAATGATGTTGTGATGATGCTGTCGTTACGCTATGATGATTCTGTGATTATGTAGCTAAAATGCTGTGATGATGATGTGATGATGTAGTGATGATGCAGTGGTGATGCTCTGATGACGATGCAAAGATGCTGTGATGATGCAGTAATGATGCTGTGATGATTCTGTGATGATGCTGTGATTATGCTGAGATTATGCTCAGATTATGCTCTGATGATGCAGTGATGGTACAGTGATGATTCAGTGAGGAGTCAGTGATGATGATGTGATTACGATGCGGAGATGCTGTGATCATGCAGTAAGGATGCAATGATGATGCTGTGATGACACTGTGATTATGTTGTGTTGATACTTGTAATGATGTTTTGATGACGATGTGATGATGCTGTGATGATGCAGTGATTATGCAGTGATGATGCTGTGATGATGTGGTGATGATGCAGTGATTATGCAGTGATGATGCTGTGATGATGTAGTGATGATGCTGTGATGATATTGTGATGATGATATGAAGATGCTATGATGATTCAGTGATGATTCTGTGATGATGCATTTACGATACTGTTATGACGCTCTGATGACGCTGTGTTGATGCTGTGATGATGCAGTGATTATGCAGTGATGATGCTGACATGAAACTGATGATGTTGTGATGATGATGTGATGATGCTATGATGATGCAGTGAGTAAGCAGTAATGATGCTGAGATGATGATGTGATGATGCTGTGATGATGCTCTGATGATGCTGTGATGACGCAGTGATGATTCTGTGATGATGCAGTGATGATGTAGTGATGATGCTGTGATGATACTGTGATTATGCTGTGATGATGCTGTGATGATGCTCTGATGATGCTGTGATGACGCAGTGATGATTCTGTGATGATGCAGTGATGATGTAGTGATGACGCTGTGATGATACTGTGATGATGCTGTGATTATGCGGTGATTATGCAGTGATGATGCTGTCATGACACTGTGATGATGATGCGATGATGCTGTGATGATGCTGCGATGTTGCTGTGAGGATGCTGTGAGGATGCTGTGATGATGCAGTGATGACGCTGTGATGACTATGCGATGATGATGTGATGATGCTGTGATTATGCAGCTATGATGCAGTGATGATGCAGTGATGACGATATGATGATGCAGTGATTATGCAGTTATTATGCTGTGACTATACTGAGATGATGCTGTAATGATTCATTGTTGACGTTGTGATGACGCTGTATTGATGCTGTGAGGATGCTGTGATGATGCAGTGATTATGCAGTGATGATGCTGTGATGACTCTGTGATGATGTTGTGATGATGCTGTGATGATGCTCTGATGATGCTGTGATGATGCAGTGATGATGCTGTGATGATGCAGTAATGATGCATTGATGATGTAGTGATGACGCTGTGATGATACTGTGATTATGCTGAGATGATGCTGTGATGATGTGATGATGCAGTGATGATTCACTGAGTAAGAAGTGATTATGTAGTGATGACGCTCTGATGACGCAGTGATGATGTTGTGATGATGTTGTGATAATGCAGTGATGATGCTGTGATGACACTGTAATGACGCTGTCGTGATGCTGTGATGATGTAGTCATGGTGTTGTAATGATGCTGTTATGACACTGTGATTATGCAGTGATGATGCTATGATGATGCTGTGATGATACAGTGATGACAATTTGATGATGTAGTGATGATGCTGTGATGACTCTATGATTATGCAGCTATGATGCTATGATGATGATGTGAGGATGAAGTGATTATGCATTTTTGATGCTGTGATGACGCTGTCATGATGCTGTGATGAAGCTGCGATGATGCAGTGATTATGCAGTTAGGACGCTTTGATGACACTGTGATGATGCATTTATGACACTGTAATGACGCTGTGATGATGTTGTGATGATGCAGTGAATAAGCAGTAATGATACTGTGATGATGCTGAGATGATGCTGTGATAACGCAGTGATGATGCTGTGATGATGCTTTGATGATGTTGTGATTATGATGTGATGCAGTGATGATTTTGTGATGATGCAGTTTAGATGCAGTGACGATGCAGTTATGACGCTGTGATGACGCGGTGATGATGCTGTGATGATGCTTTGATGATTTTGTTATGTTGTTGTGATGATGCAGTTATGATGATATGACGATGCTGTAACGATGCCGTGATGATGCAGTGATGATGCTGTGATTATTCAGTGATGATGCAGTGATGATGCTGTGATGATGCTGTGATGATGCAGTAATGATGCTGTGATGATGCATGATGATGCTACGATGATGTTGTGATGACGCTGTGATGATGATGTGATGATGCTGCAATGATGCTGTGATGATTCTGTGATGATGTTGTGATGATGCTGTGATGACGCTGCGATAACACAGTGATGATGTGGTGATGCAGTAATGATGCTGTGACGACGCACTGATTCTGCTCTGATGATGCTGTAATGATGCAGTCATGATGCAATAATGATGATGCTGTGATGATGCAGTGATGATGTTGTTATGACGCTGTGATGAAGCTGTGATAATATTATGATGATGCTATGATGACATAGCGATGATGCTGTGAAGATTCTTTGATGACGATGTGATGACGATGTGATGATGCTCTGATGATGCTGTTATGACGCTGTGATGATGCTGTGATGGTTCTTTGATGATGCAGTGTTTATGCAGTTATGACGCTGTGATGACGCTGTGATGATGCTTTGATCATGCTGTTATGATGCAGTTATTATGACGCCATGATGTTGTGACAATGCAGTGATGATGCGGTGATGACGCTGTGATGATGCAGTGATGATGCAGTAATGACGCTGTGATGATTTTGTGATGATGCTCTGATGACGCAGTGATGATGCTGTGATGATGTAGTGATGATGCTGTGAAGACGCTCTCATGACACTGTCGTGAAGCTGTGATGATGATGTCGTGATGCAGTGATGACGCTGTGATGACACTATCGTGATTCTGTGATGATGATGTGATGATGCAGTAATGATGCTGTGATGATGCACTGATGATACTGTGATGACGTTGTGATAATGCAATGATTAGGCAGTAATGATGCTGTGATGATGCTGAGATGACACTGTGATGATGCAGTAATGGTGCAGTGATGATGCAGTTATGACACCGTGATAATGCTGTGATGCCGCAGTGAGTAAACAGTAATGATTCTGTGATGATGCAGTGATGATGATGTGATGATGCTGCGATGATGCTTTGATGATGCTGTGATGCTGCAGTGATGAAGCTGTGATGATTTTGTGATGATGCAGTTTAGATGCAGTGACGATGCAGTTATGACGCTGTGATGACGCGGTGATGATGCTGTGACGATGCTTTGATGATTTTGTTATGTTGTTGTGATGATGCAGTTATGATGATATGACGATGCTGTAACGATGCCGTGATGATGCTGTGATGATGCTGTGATGATGCAGTGATGACGCTGCGGTGATGCTGTGATGATGCTGTGATGATACAGTCATGATGTTACGATGACGCTGTGATGATGCTGTAATGATGTTGTGATGATGCTGTCGTTACGCTATGATGATTCTGTGATTATGTAGCTAAAATGCTGTGATGATGATGTGATGATGTAGTGATGATGCAGTGGTGATGCTCTGATGACGATGCAAAGATGCTGTGATGATGCAGTAATGATGCTGTGATGATTCTGTGATGATGCTGTGATTATGCTGAGATTATGCTCAGATTATGCTCTGATGATGCAGTGATGGTACAGTGATGATTCAGTGAGGAGTCAGTGATGATGATGTGATTACGATGCGGAGATGCTGTGATCATGCAGTAAGGATGCAATGATGATGCTGTGATGACACTGTGATTATGTTGTGTTGATACTTGTAATGATGTTTTGATGACGATGTGATGATGCTGTGATGATGCAGTGATTATGCAGTGATGATGCTGTGATGATGTGGTGATGATGCAGTGATTATGCAGTGATGATGCTGTGATGATGCAGTGATGATGCTGTGATGATATTGTGATGATGATATGAAGATGCTATGATGATTCAGTGATGATTCTGTGATGATGCATTTACGATACTGTGATGACGCTGTGATGATGTTGTTATGATGGTGTGATGATGCTGTGATGATATTTTGATGATACTGTGACAATGATGTGATGATGCAGCAATGATGCAGTGTTGATGATGTGATGATGCGGTGATGATGCAGTGATTATGCAGTGATGATACTGTGATGATGCATTGGTGGTGCTGTGATGATGCTTGGATGATGCTTGGATGATTCAGTGATGATTCTGTGATGACACTGTGATGATGTGATGATGCAGTGAATATACTGTGATGACACTATGATGATGCAGTGATTATGCAGAAATGATTCTGTGATGATGCTGAGATGATGTTGTTATGATGCAGTGATGATGCTTTGATGACGCTGTCGTGATGGTGAGATGACGCTGTCGTGATGCTTTGATGATGCTGTGATGACACTGTGATGATGCAGTGATGATACTGTGATGACGCTGTGAAAATGCAATGATTATGCAGAAATGATTCTGTGATGATGCTGAGATGATGCTGTGATGATGCAGTGAGTAAGCAGTGATGATGCAGTAATGATGCCATGATGATGCTGAGATGATGCTGTGATGGTGCAGTGATGGTGCAGTGATG